>PVIH01023930.1:0-23822 GCA_004025045.1 Sigmodon hispidus
CTCCCAACACATCTGGTCACTTTTTTTTTTTTTTTTTCCTCTGCAACTCCCCATCCCCTCCCTGGGCAGGGAGCATACAGTCCTATGGTCCCACTGACCCATTAATGCTTAGATCAGTCTCCACCTCTGGCCAAATCCAGTTCTTTCCCCTCTCCCTCAAGAGTGAGTCAGGTGTTCCTCCAGGTGGCGTGGGATCCACCTGGAGGAATAACAGCTTTATTTTAAAAGCTGTTAAGTTTGAAAGAAATTGTTTTAGCCATAGTAAAGGAATATAAACTTGGGCATATGATAAAGGGAAGAAAAATTCATTGCCTTTAGATAGTGAACGCCTGGAGAGATGAACACTAGCAATTTATGGCTTGAAATTCTTGGGTCTCATCATCATCTTGGCCTTCTTAAAGGAAGACTTGTAGCCACCAGGCTGTGCCTGGCTTATACCAGGCCAGGTACCCCAGAAAATCCCGTTGCGTACACCTTTGTACTTTTGGTGATAATATTTGCCATTTAAGTTTGCAGAGAGACAGGCATCGAACCACCAGCCTGAGCTGTAGTAGAGCCCGCAGTTTCCAGAGGGGTAGCGGTCATTGTCCCTGTCTGGGGTGGTAAAAAACTTCAGGTCGTGGTTGTAATGTTTACTGAAACGTAAGGCATCTCCCGCTGTGCCATTGTAGTTACCAATATGTAATCGGTATTTGAGAAATTCATTAGCCACATAAAACTGGTCATACAAGGCATACAGAGTAACGCCATTAAAGTCTTCAAGATCTATTCTCAAAATCATTTCCTTACTCTTGGTCAGCAGATGAATTTTATCATTACCCAGCCAAAATTCACGGTGAAGGTTTCCAAAGCCTGCCTTGTAGTCTTCCCATGTTCTGGTGAAGTTGGTACTTCCATCAAGGCGAGCCTGCAGCACCGTCCAGCCTCCCCCCATGGTCTCCATGTCACAGTAGACCTCAAAGCTGCTGTGTCTGGGATCAGGTGTGACTCTGTAGGTCTCACTACTTCTCTTCCCTAGTACATGGTAGTCAGAGCAATCTTTGTATATTAGATGTTGAACTGGAGGAAGGAAGAAAGAAAAGCATGGAATCTTGTTAGCAAAAGCTATGTATCTGAAAAATCCTCAGACTCAGAAGCAATTTGATAAGTTTGGTGATGGTGATGGTGGGACCTGGTTCTGATCAGCTCACCAGGCCTGGCTAACAGGACTGTCATGGTTGGTGATGGTGACAATGCTAACAACATACAACAGTAGAATATATATAACAAGGTTTAACGAGGACCAGCTACCTCCAGAGACTCGGCCAAGCACATCAACCTCGTATATAAACTCATTGAGTCTCAAAGAAGATCGATGGTTTTTCCCACTTTGAACAAGAGTTAAGAGCAGGATATGAAGTCAGATTTGCCTAACAGAGAGTGCGTTCTCATAACCATTGCTTTCCTCTGTCCAAGACTCCTAGGACGGCATTCTAGACACAATCAACAAGTGTTAGAGGGTACGTTCCAAGTCATGTGTCAAACTTCATTGCACAGCATTGCCCAGAAACTCACTCATTTTACCTGACAACTATATAAAACGTTCAAGCTAAAATTGTTTTCCCAAATAATATACCAATATTATTCTGAATTTATTTTTTAGGAAAGTATAGTCAGCCAATATTTCACAGTTTGATTTCTAGTCGAAGCATCAAGATAATTATGCTGTGTGTAATCTGTCAGCAGGGTTCTGTAGAGATCAGAGACTATTTGTTCCCAGTTCATTTTTATAAAGTTTGAGTCAGGTAAAGTAAGTTTAATATAAGATACTTGTGAGACACAAAAATCTATTTGTGTATATTTAGAATTCATATTTTTCTAAAACTTTTAGGAAAAAAGTAAATAATAGAACCTTTTTTTGTATCATTACAAGTCACTGTGCAGTGCTATATCTAATCTACACCTTGGGATGCCACTTAAAACATCAGTGCAGGATGAATGCCATCCAGGCTGCCATGGTCATCTGTGACAGTGGTCCTTGACACTGTGACCTACCACCTCCAGAATAATCCAAATGAAAATGTTCCTTACTAGGCTCCATTAATCTCACAGTCAGCATGAGCCCAGATCCTAACACAGAAGTGACTGGGGTGTAGCATCATCAGCAAGGATCCCAGGAATTCAGGAATCGCAGAAAGCAATGGCACGGCACAGTAGGCAGTTAGTCTGTGTCTTTAAAAACAGTATTAACCTTAGGTAATTGGGATGGTGGAAATGGATGTGCCACTGAGCCTCAAACCAAAAGGTCTGGCACACACAGGAAGCTGCTTTTATCCTATGTATGAAATCTCCCATTCTCACTAGATATTTGAGAATCAAATACAGCAGATTGTTTGCAAAAGCCTTTCAAAGACCACCTGCTGCACTGAGAAGTGGCCCGCAGCCACCCAAGACCTGATTTCCCTAAGTAAGCACAGCCATATCCATCCTGAAACACAGAGACAAGCTAAATGCACTAGCGCGGAGGAATCTGCTTCTGCTTGTGTGTAGGTAGGTTAGCATGGGGAGGTCTAGAGACTGACAGCAAGGGTCTCAATTATTGGATCCAACTAATAGGATTTTTGTAATTAGATCCTTTACTATTTGTCATTTGAGAAATACTTGTTTCACCTGCCGTAACCAACAGGTGAAAGGCTTATTAACTTACTCCCTTGGGTTAATGTTTATCGCCGCTATCTCACTATACAGCTTTCATGAACAAATGGTAAGAACCTCATTACACCTACCTGGCGCTGGCTGAATATATTCTTGGCCGGGACACTTGGAACATTTGCCATCCAAACTGTTGACCACAAACGTTAGATTTGCAACTTTGTCGTCAACATAGGTCTCGATGTTGTTCATATTTACAAGATGGAGCGTTTCCAGGCGCCCCTGCAGCCCCTGGATCTCGTCCTTTGCGTTCTTGAGCTCCGAGGACAGCTTGTTCACCTGACTCTCCAGTTCCTGGACTCGGTTGTCCGTGACCGTCCCTGCTCCGTTCCCGCCCGGCTCTCCATGGTCGTCAGCCTGCAACTTGCAGTCCTGGCAGGATTTTTTCAGACTGTCGACGGCTTCTTTGAGGGTCCTCACTTCTTTGAGTACCTCCTCTATGCTGCCGAACTGCCGCGGGAGCTGGAGCGTCAGCGTGGGCAGGGTGAGCTGGAAGGGGCACTGGCTGCCCTCGCACTTCCCGCTGCCCTCCAGCCTCGCGGGGCAGGCTGCTGGAGCGCTCGCATCATCCTCCAGCCCCTCGGTCAGGTTGTGAGCCTGCTCCGCTCTGCAGGCAGCGAGGAGCGCCGAGCTCAGCCAGAGCCAGCCAGGAAGCCTCATCCTCGAAGTGCCTGCCGCTCTGCGCGGCGACCCAGGGCTTTAATAGCTGCGGGCGCCTGACTCAGGCTTTCTGTCTTCCCAGAAAAGGGCGGTACGTTTGCAGCACCAGTCACAGGAGCCTCACAGGAGGAGGAGAGGGTCCCCAGCAAGTGCAGCTGGCCAAAGGCTGTCATCCCTCACCCACACACAATAGAATGCCTGCCGTGGGTAGTACAAGATCCACTCTCTTGGTGTTTTAATAAAGCACACGTAAAGTCTTTTGTTTTAAAAACAATTGTGATACTAATGCTCCAAGTATAGCACTTAATTATACTTACCTCCACTAGTGAAGAAAGAGTTTAAAAGTCCAAATGTCTGTGAGCGTCTTCCCACTAAATGTGACTTAAAATGGAAAAGATTCTGTTTCCTGGCTAGTTTGAGGCATCAAAGATCTCCTGTCCTTGGAGGCTAGATTTCCCGTCAATTCTTAAGTGCTTTCAATCACTTCTGATCAGAACAAAAGGCAGCTCTTTAAATTACTTTTTTCTTTCCTTCTTTCATCTGTTTATAAAAGGGAAGAAAATTGGAAGAGGAAAATGATGTTGCGTTTTCTCAGACAGTACAGGAAAGCCATCAGTCTTGCATCACAGCCGCAGCTGTCCAGCTTCTTATCCTTCTGCCCAGGAGCTGGGGCAGAAGACTACCTCCTTTAAGATTATTGTGCACATTGACCTCTCAGGGTTTCCTTCTAAAAAAAGATTTCATTCCTTAAAAAATATTTTTTGTACTAGTTAAGTCACTCTGGAATCTCTCTCCTTTAGACGGGGTCTCAGGTAGCTCAGGTGGCCTTGCACTCCTTGGTCTTCCTGCTTTCCTAAGTTCTGAGTTACAGGTGTTCATCACCACCTCCAACTCTCCTTTCTCTAGCCACATTTCCTAAGACTTTTCTCTACAGCCTTTTAGTTCTAACTAAGCTACCCCATATGATTTCTTAAAACATTGCAGGCTCATTCTCTGTATCAGAGGCTGTGTTTACTTTTGAATACTGAGAAGTCTGGGATGCCAGCCCTGGCACTACCTCCAGCTAACTGGACATAATTAACCTTGCTGAACCCCATTCCTGTTACAAAGCAGCGGGAATTTAGATGTTTTTCCGCCTCACATAGAAATGTGTACAAAAGAGAAATGTGGTATGTAAAAAAAAAAAAAAAATCAAATGAGATTCTGGGGCTGGAGAGATGGCTCAGCGGTTGAGAGCACTGACTGTTCTTCCAGAGGACCTGAGTTCGATTCCCAGCAACCATATGGCAGCTAACAACTGTCTGTAATTCCAAGATCTGACACCCTTACACAGTTATACATGCAGGCAAAACACCAATTCACAAAAAAATAAAATAAGTATTTAATAGAACAAATGAGATTCTGGCACAGTATTAATAAGCTGGAGCACAAATTTGTGTTTATCAGTCAAGACCTTTTTAATCATGTATAGTCATACCATGCTAGAACATATATACAGCATGCTTGCCAACATCTCAATGATCCATTTATTCTTCAAATTCTAATGATGCTCTCTAAATACACAACACCCTTCTGAGTATTTGAGCTACACTAATAAACAAATCAAAACAACAATAGCAAAAACACCTTTCCTTTCTTAGAGATACTGAAGGCCCCTTATTTTCTTCATGTCATCTCCCAGCGTGGACTTGAGACTTTCTAGTGAAATCCTAAGCATTTCTAACTTTTTGTGTGACCAAAGCACAGCTCTCTGACTCCTGACATGAGCTCACCATTCGTCTGTTTGAATGAGGGACTTTTTCTCTGGGGGAGTAGTTGACTCTTCAATTCTCAACACACCACACATTCAAGACCTACTGTCATAGCTCTACCTAAAAAGCTTGAGTGCCTTTGGAAACCGGCAGCTGTTTGTTTGGGGGCCAGTTAAAATTCTCAAAGTGAAAGTAGAAAATCACTTTGTTTATCAGTTTTCTTGTCACTGATATGTGATCTTCAGGATTCTCAACTTAAAAACAAAATTATTGTTTCCAAATGGGTGTGATTATATTCCTCTCTAACCTTCATATAGGAGGCTGAGGCATGATGATCATGAATTCAAGGGCAGCCTGAGCTACACAGCAAGACTCTGTCTCAAAATACAGCAAACCATTATTCCCTGATGACAAGGCAGGCACTAAGTACTACCACAAGAAGTACTCAGCACTCAGGCCACCCCTGGGGTTTGTAATCCCTGGGGCAGAGTGCTGTGCCACAGGTGTGCCAGACCCTTCACAGGTGCATCCCACTGTCCCGCTGGGACCAGCTGCCCATGCAGTTAAGCACAGAAGAGACGGACAGTAAGGGCAGTAAGCAGTGAAGTCGTGGTCTTATGGTTTTGAGAAGGCAGAGCTGGAAACTGGTCCCAGATCTGACTACACAGTTCATTTCCTTTCTCCTGTACCACTGGACAGCACTGGACCCTTAGTAAACAGCTTGTGCTGACATCAATGCTTATATCAGTTGGGAACCAAGGGAAATTTTTGAGCAAAGAAACAGATTCTTCCTTCTCTAGGATTATTTTGAGGCTTCTAACCAAAAAAAAAGAGAAGAAAAAGAGGAAAGAAAGGAAAGCATACAATACAAACAGTCAAAGATCTGCTGTTCAGTAGCCTACAGGACATATACAGCCATCTGCTCATTCATATAACCTGACTCTCAGGTTAGATATTAGTGGAATATCCACAGGAGTCTTGAGATGTCCATTAGCCAATACATATCACCACAACCTTATTAACTCTGCACCAAGCTTAGGTCCTGGGAGGACCCAGGAGATTCAGGGACTATGCATCTGGAACCAGTACTGAAGAAACAAGACGTATGTATGTCTTATATTGGAGATTAATATTAATTTCTTTTATATTCTTGAAACAAGACAAACAATAAAATATAAATGTGATAAGGAAATTACCAATGGCAAAGTGCAGCTTTCAGCCTCATCTTCATTTCCTGTTAGTTGTGGTAGATGTGTCCTAAAGTCCTCACAAGTGCTGAGTTAGCAAACATTGAGCCGACCCCTGAGGTTTAGGATTCTGGAAGCCTGGCATCATAATTCTTTTCAACCAATTAAAATACTCTTGCTTTCATTGTGTCTCTCAAAAACAAACAAACAAACAAACAAACTTATTAAGCATGTAGTGTTGATGACCTCATGGCTAAGAGAACTGTAGCATCCAATCCTGACAGGAGGCAATCCTTCTCTACTCTCTGTCAGACACACTACAGACAACCCTTCAGCACTCTGCTACCAGCAACCCCACACAAGTGGTTAAAGTATGACATCAGCCCAAAAAAGGCAGAGCACTCTCTTTCACTTGAGCCAGGAATATAGTGTTAGGCAACTCAAAAAAAGTGCTACTCTGTATGTTTGCCTAAATGACTTCATAGATTTTAGAATTGTTCTAGTGTATATCTGAAATGCCACGAGTTAGTTACATGCTTGATCCTTCTGGGATGCTGTGGCATCTTTAAGAGGTGGCCCTGGGCAAAGGCCTATCTTCAGGTGTTGAATGCTTGCTGTTGATGGGAACTGTAGGACCCCAAGCTTTTTACTTTTTGCTATGAGGTGGATGGTTATCTCTACCCTATTCTCCATCACTGAAGGAATTAAACTCCTGAAGGACATGTTATCTCAGGAATTTATTATAGTGAAGGAACACTAACACAGACTGTACATACATTTTATTTATATATTTTATGTGATATGAGAGTTTTGTCTGCATGTATGTCTGCGCACCTGGTGCCCTTGGAGGCCAGAAGAGGGCATCAGATGCCCTGGAACCGGAGTTATGGATGGCATGAGCCTTCATATGGGTGCTGGGAATTGAACTCAGGTTCTCTGAAAGAGCAGCCAGTGCTCTTAACTACTGTTTCTGCTTTGATGTTATCTGTAATTGGGGCTATTTCCTGTTACTGACATAGAGAAGAAATCACCAAGACTGTTATCAAAAGCTGTGAAACAACCCAGCTCTTATCATCTCTTCCCTGGCCACTGTTGCCTGTTACCTCCTCTTCGGCTCCTACATTTAACACAGAATTGTTTTGATCATATTTGCATGTATGAGGGCTTGTATTTCAATAGCTGATACAAATCAATTGCCGTGATGGTTATGACATACTAAAAATGATAAAGTAGACACAAGCTTTATCAGTCACACATAATAGTACATATTTAACTTGTTACTGTGATCATCTCAGAAGACAGGAAGTGAGAATTTGAAGAGCCCTGGGTTGTAGTCTGGAGCCTTTGTGAGGAGCCTTGTGCAGATTCTCATGCCCATAGGCAGCAAGGGCTTGATGCTGTTAGCTGTGTAGATTAGAGACCAGCAATGTCCTTCACAGGTGCAGCATTGTGTGATTCTGAATGTTAGCACAATCACTGATTTCAATAAAAACAATGAAGGCCTTTTTGGTGGACTTTCAGCTAGTCATTCCCTCCACTTCAACCATGCTGTGCATTAGTCATAGAGAGAATAAAGACTTTAAAAAACAAGATAAAACAAACAAAAATGGATTAATTGCTGATTTCATAGGGCGGGTGTTTCAGGTTGGGAGCAATGATACTCAAGCCTGAGTCAATCTTAGGCAAAAGGTTTGGCCTTTACTTTGGGGTTCACTGACTACACCTTTTCTGAATGTCTCTGATCCCACCCACTGTGCTACTGCATTGTCCCACTTTTTAAATAATTATTTTGTTTTAATTGTGTGTGTGTGTGTGTGTGTGTGTGTGTGTGTGTGTTATAGGCACATATGAATGCAGGTGTTCTTGGGATTCAGAAGACACTATCAGACCCTCTGGAGCTGTGAGCCATCTGATGTGGGTGCTGGGAACTGAACTCAGGTCCTCTGCAAGAGCAGCATATGCTATTAACCACTGTGCCAGCTCACTGTATCAACCCAATTATTTTTGCTATTGTAGTTTGTTTGTTTTGTTTTGCTTTGCTTATGACAGGGTCTTTGAGCAGACTAGCCTTGAACTCATAAAGATCTACATGCCTTAACTTCCTGAACTTGAGAATTAAAGTATTTGGCATTTTTTTCTGCTTTTCATGAAATGAAAATATTTATAATCATTTTCTGTAAATTAAGGCACAGGTTGGCAGCAGGTGTTTATAGCCACCACTGAGTCAGACTCCTGTTGCTGGAGCAGAAGGCAGGCCCTGTCCACCCTTCACCCTTCCTTCTTACTCCCCAGCTCCCACCCACCCAGACACCTCATTTAAAAACAGAAGGAAATCCTTTAGAAGGAAACTTTTCTTTAGAATGAGGGGTTCTTAAAAGAGAGCATGTTCAAGGTCTAATGAGGACATCATTTCAAGGCACCAATGAAAGACTGCAGAACATAAGGGACAGTCTTAGCTGGGCGAGGTGGCTCACACCTTTAGTCCCAGCACTCAGGAGGCAGAGACAGGCAGAGCTCTGAGTTTAAGGCAAGCCTGGTCTACAGAGTGAGTTCCAGGACAGTCAGGGCTACAAAATAAGATCCTGACTCGAAACAAACAACAAGCAACCCCCTCTCACACACACACACACACACACACAAAATATAACTGTGTTATGGACAGCCAGTTTCTTGGCTTGTGGTTGTTTTATCTTTCCTTTTGTGCTCACCCTTTTGAGTCTGCGCTTCTGCATTATGTGAAAGTAAAGAGAAACAGTTGTTTTTAGCAAGTCAAAGGCATGCGTGTGTAGTGTATGTGAGGACTCTCCTTTTGCCTAGCCTGGTAGGCTACACAGCTAAGCTCCTCACTGCTCCACAAACAGTCAGCATGTGATGTTCATTATGCGGTCCGTCTTTTCTAATTTTTCCTCCCATTCCCACCCAAACACAGCGGAAAAGGATACAGTAGAATGGAATGAAACTGATCCCAAAGAGAAGAAGAAATGGAATAAAGATGGCCAGGAAACAGCGGCAGAAGCAGCACAGGGCAATGAAAGAGAATTCAAAGGGGGAGGGGCTTTATATGCTCTTGTTTAATGAAGATATTAAGTCCATACATACAGTGAATTTTTTCCAAACATGTAAGGAATGAACAGGATTAGGAGACATGCCTAGAATCAGAGCTTTTCGGGGCATTGAAATAAATGTCCTTTCTATTTTGACAGTGTCTAGTCTTGGTAATAGCTGCTTTGGCTTATGTGATAATGTCATTGACAAAGTTAAACAAACTTCTAGGGTATCCAAGTTCCAAATAGCTCAACTTTACAAACTGTGCATTTTTAGCCAACAGACACAATCTCCAAATGTTGAAAAGAACACTGCTGTGAAATAGTTTGCTGTTATAACAACACATTAGAATTCTTGAGCTCTCTGTACTTAAAGCTCTATTAGTGAAAAAAAAAAAATTAGAGGGGAAAGGCATGGCCAGGCAGGCGCAGATAAAAAGGAACACAAATAGAACAATGGCCATAGAGCTCATTTGGCACTTGAACTATCCCACGGCTACAGCTTAGCTTCATCAGGCTCTTCACAGCTGAGGCGACCACAAGCCCCAGCCCAGCTGAGGCTGCAAGCCTGTGCCAATTTTTATGCTACTTCATCCAGAATAGGCCTTTAATGTGAGAAAAAAAATTTAAAATCTTATACAAAAATAGGGTTTCTTCACATCTAAACTACATACAGTGATTCTGAGATTTTAGAATGTGATACAATTTCTTTACATCTTTCAGAAATAATTGTGAGTTCCTAAATGTGCTAGCCACATATTTCACTGAACAGGAAGTTCAGTTTTGTCTTACATTAGAACATTGTCATCTAGTCTATTTTGATCATATTCTCTTTCTCCCTCAACACATCCATATCCTTTCTATCTCTTTACCCATCTAACTTCCTTTCTCAAAAAGAAAAAAACCAACAAACATAAAACCTAGTAAATAAAAAATAACAGAACAATACAAAAAGTACACAGAAATCATGGAGTCTATTTTGTATTGGTCAGCACCTCCTAGGCAAAGGGTCTGACCTCAGGTGTATGACACTCAATAACCTCCTGTTGGAGAAAACAGCAGATATCAGTTGCAAATAGTCTCTTGATTAGTGAGTGGTAGGACTTTGTGTCTACTTCCCCTCTGGGTGCTGGGATTTCGTCTAGTTTGAGCCTGTATAGGCCCTCTGTGTGCTGTCACAGTCTCTGAGTTTGTATGTGTACCAGCCCTGTTGTGTCTGGAGTTGCCTACTACCTTTGGCTTTTATGATCTTTCCACCTCCTGTTATGTATAGATCCTGAGTCTGGCTGGGGACAGGCAAGAATTGACAGACTATCTCATTTAGAGCTGAGTGCTCCAATGCCTCTTCACATTGCCCAGTGAGCCTCCATGCTAATTACATCTACTGCAATAAGATTCTCTAGTGAGGGCTCAGCAGAGCACTGATCCAGAGATATAGCAGTTCATCATTAGGAGTCATTTTCTTTCTATGTTCATTTAGCAGAATAATGGTAGATTTTCCCCTAGGGCCTATGACCTACATAATCTGAGGTTCTTGACCACTTTAGCAGTGCCATGTCCTAACTCATGGAGTGAGCCTTGAATACTTCAAAACTTGACTCCTCCTACCACATGGATTCCCAGGTCAAGCATGGTGATAAATGCCTTTAGCAGTCTAGCCATCTGGCTGGCCTCTTGTGCATTTTACAAAAAAGCAGAAATCACAAAACTGCAAGCAAGTATGAGGCCATAGTTCAGTTCTCAGCACTGCAAAAAGAGAGATAGGGGAAAGGAATATAGAGGAGGGTCGGGGAGAATGTGTGTGACAATCAAAATCCTATACTTTCCTTGTTCTGGTAGAACTTACCATTTTAATGGCTGTTGATGTATGAAACCTAAGCCTGTTAAGTACACTCACACTGCTTTCCAAACATTCCACAGTTCTTCTCCTGGTCTCCTCTACGTCTCAGCTGAAACTCTGAATAACGTGACAATAAAGATTGGCACACAGGTATCTCTTTGGCATGCTGATGTCATTTCCTGTGGCTATAAACCTGGGCAACCTTTGGATACTACCTTAGTTTCCTTCCCTGGTGCTGTAATAAAATACTCTGACAAAGGAAGCTTAAGGAGAGACTATTTTAGTTCAGAGTTTGAGACTGTGCAGCCCATCATGGCAGGAAATCAAGGCAGTGGGATCTTGGAGCTGCTTGCCACACAGCATTCATAGTCAGAAAGCAGGGATGAGGAATGCCACCATTGCTTAGCTCCCTCCCTACTCCAGGATGCCTGCCAGAGAGCTGTGACACTCAACAGTGGGTAGATCTTCCCTGCTCAGTAAGCAGAGCTTTGCTTGGGGTCCATTTCCCAGGTGAGTCTAGATGTCGAGTGGATAATTAATATAACATCACAGACATAGTCTAGTTTGATCAAAGGGTAGCCTCACACATTTTTAGTTCTTGAGAAGCCTCTGTGTCTTCTGTCATAGTAGCTACACTCATTTCCATTTCCTCCAAGAGCATATAATAGCTCTTCTCTTGTGAATCCTCTCTAACCTTTGCTTGAGTTTTTGCTAACAATCGTCCTAACTGACATGGCTGGTTATAGTCTGCAGTTCCCTGATGTATCATGATAGTGAGTACCTTTCCATATATTCATCTTTACAAGTATATATTCAAATCACTTGCTCATTTTTATTGGATCATGTATTTTTGTTTCTTCTTTAGTCTCCTATATACTCTGGATATTACCATTTTTCAGATGAATACTGGCAAATATTTTCTACCCTTCTTGTAGGTTGTTTCTTCATACTAGATTGTTTCCTTTGTAATGCAGAAGTATTTTTAACTTGATATAATTCAACTTCAATTCTTGCTTTTGTTTTCTGGGTTTTTTCGCGGGAGGAGTAGGGGGACCTATCCAGAAAAATGACTGTAGCAGCATCTTTAAATGTTCCCCCTGATTTCATCTAGTAGTTTCTGGCTTACGTTAATTTTTTAAAAATCTGTTCTGAATGGGATTTTATATAAGGTAGCAAGATTTTTGTAGAGAAGTACTTGGTAGAGATCAAATTTCAATCTTCTTATGGATCTCTTATTTATCCATTTAATGATTAACCATAACTTGGCAGTATTTTTTTTAAAAAAATAACTATTGCAAATAAGGCTACTCAGAGCCTTAGTGTACAATTGTCTGTGTGTATAGTATATACTCAGAAGTAAAATTTTTAGATAATATAGTGATCCCATGTTTTATTAAAAATAACCTACCATATCACCATACTGTTTCCACAACTGCATCATTAGTCTTTGTATGTGGATGAGTATAGATGGGTGGACATGCACATGTGTGTAGAGGCCAGAGGTTGATGTCACATGTTCTCACTGAATCTGGAGCTCACTGATAGACTAGACTGAATTTCATGTGGGTGCTAGGCATCTTAATTAGGTCATAATGCTTTCTTAGAAGGCACTTCACCAATTGAGCCGTCTCCCCAGCACACAGCTGTATCATTTTACATTCCAGTGGACAAAGGATGTAGGCTCCACATCCTTACTGTCATGGCATGCCCTCTGTGGACTCCCCTTGATGGCCAGTGCTATTCCACTGTGATCGATCCCGATTTTCATTTTCCAAATGCTTATGGATGCAGAGCCTTTTCATACTTGTTGAATACAGACAGACAGACAGACAGAAGATGCCTTATTTTTTTGCCTACTTGCAATTAGGTCACTTGTTTCTTACTTTTATTGTTGAGTGTTAAATTTTCTTTAATCATTCTATAGTATTTTAATAAATATTTATAAATATAAATAACACAAGTTTATTCTATATATTCACATGCATATTTTATAGTTGTGGGTATAATTTTATATGCAAACATTCATTCATATTGTATGCTTTTAAAAATTCTACATTCATGTCATAAATATATCTATGCCATATATATGTTAGATATAATTATAATTTAGAATCTATGTATGGGAGAAAACATTTGTCTTTCTGACTCTCATTTATTTCATTTAGCATTATTCCTACAAGTAACATAATTTCATTATTCTCTACAATTAAAGAAAATCCACCATGTTTCTTCTTCCATTCATCTGTTGATGGACATCTAGGCTAGTTGCATATGTTGGTTGTTGTGACTACCCAGACAATGATAAATATGAATGTGCCGGTCTCTGCAGCCTTCTGACTGAGACCCTGCCCGGGGAATGTAATAGCTGGATCATGTAGTAGGGTCTGGGCTGCCCCAGGCAGCCTTCCTGTCAGCGGTGCCCTCCCTCATCTGCAGTGTCTAGATAGTAATTCCTTGTCATGTCACTTCCTGGGTCTTCACTCTGAGGATTGTTCTTTTTGCTGGAATGAAGCTTTTTAATTTCAGGGAATACATTTGCTACACCTTGCTATTATTTCCCTGAGCTATTGGAACGTTCTTCAGGAAGCCCTTGTCTTAGCTGTGCCTTAAAGTTCTCTCTCTCTCTCTCTCTCTCTCTCTCTCTCTCTCTCTCTCTCTCTCTTTCTCCTTCCCTCCCTCCCTCCCTTCTCAGTTTCAGGTCTTACACTGTACATGGTGAGAGATAGGGATCTAATTTTATTCTGCTAAATGTGGATATTCAGTTCTTTAGCAGGATTTATTGAAAAGGCTGGTGGGGTGTGTGTGGACATGTGTTTGTGGGGTGTGTGTGTGTGTGTGTGTGTGTGTGTGTGTGGCTGGGGACTGAACTCAAAGTCTCATGAACACTAAGCCAAGCATCTTTTTTCCAGTGATATTTTTTTACATCCTTTACCTTGTCTTTGTTGATCATTATATGTGTTATTTATAGTTTGACCATCTATGTTTTAATCCCTAAGGGCCAACCTTGTCTTTCTGTTTTACTTGCTGCACTGTGTGTTTGTCTGGGTGCTTGTTGTTCTGTTTCAGACAAAGCCCCACTGTGTAGTTCTGTGTGGCATGGAAGTTGCTGTACAGACCAGGCTGACCTCAAACTCAAAAGAGAACTGCTTGCCTCTGCCTCCTGAATGCTGAGATTGAAAACATGTGCCAGCACACACAGCCTGTCTTAAAGTTGATGTAATAGAGTCACATAGAAAGTACTATTTTGTATTTAGATTATTTCACTCTATTTGTGAAAGCCATGAATATTTGGCATATATTTTTTATTGTTCATTTATTCGATTATATCTTCAGTGAATATGAATAGTATTTCAAGCTTTAATCTAATATAAACAATACTACATGAGCATCCTTTACATACCGATTAGTATATATGTGCATGCAGCTTAGTGAAATGTCCACCAAGGACTAGAACTGCTCCATAATGGAATCTACGCTTTTTCTACTTTAAGGGAACTTTTCCAATGACATTTAATAGGTCAGGAACTATAAATTCTTTGTGTAAATTATACCATGTCTACATAATTATTTTAGTAAGTGTGTAGTGAAAGGTAGTACTATAATTTATTTGATTACTCTCATATTATATTTTTAAAATAAATGCTATGTTGTCTCCTGTTTTATACATTTAAAGATGTGTTTATGTGCACATACGTGTATGCTCATACACAGGACTCACACATATATCTTACTATGCAACTGTATATTATTTTCTTAAAATAAAATTAACAGCAGTAAAAAGTAAATTCAAGCACGTATCTTTTAAAACAGTTTTAACAGATTGTCACATCAACTGTTTATTTAAAAAGTAAAATGTATAAATTCTCACCAAAGTGCACTCACTTTCTTACTTTCTCCTTAAAACTGAGTATTAGGGGCTGAGATTTAGCTCAGTGGTAGAATGCTTGGTAAGCATGGGTGAAACCCTGAATTCAGTCCCTAGCACAGAAAAAAAGTAAGCCTGAGTTTTAATTATCATTATTATAAACTTTTTAAATATCATATGACAAAATAACTGATCTCTTTAATTTTCCTGGTGAAGCTGGGCAATTTTTCATGAATTCCTAATCATTTTAATTTAGTTAAGTGACTTACATTGTTTTAATTTTTAATTTGTGTGAATGTTTGCTTTCATGTATATATGTATACACATGCATGCTTGGTATCTGAGGAGGCCAGAGAGGGCATAAGGTACCTTGGAACTGGGGTGACAGGTGGTTGTGAGTTGCCATGTGGGGGCTCAGAACTGAACATGGGTCCTCTGCAAGAACAGCCTGTGCTTCCAACCACTGAGCCATCTCTCCAGCCCCAAGAGTTTTTTATGACCTCTCTTTTACTGTTGTGGTGAATTTCTTTACCTTTTGGAATTTAAAAACTGTTTAAATCTATCTTTATTAACCTCTGTGTTTCTATCATTTGCATGTTTTGTATTTTTAATGCTACACAGAGATCTTTGAATATTTTCTTTCATATCTTTTAACCTTTTCCTTATGTCCCCTCTTATATAATTAGCCACATATATTTTATTATGATTTCTTAATTTAAAATTTTGAAAATTGATATAACAATGTGTTTGGTACATATAGCATATTGTTTTGAGTGATGGAGTATCATTCTGTAGCTAATCATCATGAGTTACCTCACATATTTCTGAGATGATTCTCAGAATTTTTCAGCTATGGTCACTATAAGAGCACAGCACACATCTTGAACTCATTCCTCCTATCTAGCTGAATTTTGTACCTTTAGCCAACATTGTCTCAGTCCATCTCTGAGAACTACTCTTCCACTGTGTGTGTCTGTGACACCAACCATCTTGTCATCCCCTAAAAATGAAATTACACTGTGTCATTTGTCACTGTCCTGTGCCGGGCTTATATAATTTCCTATAGGTTCACTTATATAATTTCCTATAGGTTCATACATGCTGTTGCAAATGATAAGATGGCTATTTTCTTGAAGGCTGAGTAATATTTGTGTTCTTATACTTGTCTTCTTTGCTCACCCATCTACTGATGGGACACATGCATTGATTTCACGGCTTGGCTATTGTGGATAGCTCTTCCACAAGCATGAAGTGCAGAGATATCCTATCAGCACGTGAATTTCTTTACTTTGTACATTAATGGAGTAATAGATTTGCTGGATTCTTCCTCTTTTATGATTTTATTTTTTGTATTTGCTTATAATATCCTAGAAATGACATTTTGTGTGGGGGAAAAGCCTAATTCTACTCTTTCCAAATGGCTAATGAAGTGTTTCAGTACAATGTGTTGTTGAGTTATTATCTTCTGCTTTAGCTCAAATAACACATTTTATTATTTGTTGAATAACAAATAATGAGGAGGTATATTCATAGGCCTGCTAGTTTCTACAGATACTTCTCTCTTCATCATATAGTATAAATAAGCATCACATACTTCTAGTATCTCTTAAATCTAAAAGAGGGAAGTGACATGAGTCACTTTTTAAATTTGCAGTAAAGCATTATTAAAACTGCAAATAAATTTTGTTTTGAAAATTTTCAGTGGTTAATTTGAAATTTTTCTACTTTTTGATATACTTTATTGTCTTCAAACATTTGTCCAAGTCTTCATGTTTTCTCATATATCTTTGTGATTTTCTTTATAACAATTTTTCATGTTTCTTATTCTGTTGACTTTTAGGGTTTTTTATTTTGCATGCTGCTGTTGTAAATGAGATTGCTTATTTCAGATTTTCAGTAGTTATTTTTAGTAACTGAAGACTTCTCCTATGTATGTGGATCTTGTTATGGTTATCAAACTACAGGAATAATGGTTATTTGTAATTTTTACGGAAGATATTTGTGTAGGTACAGCTCAGTCTTTTGGTCTTTCTAGATCTTTTTCTTATTTAAATACCCTGTAAACATTTATTGACCTCCTTACGTCCAATGAGCATGCTCTGTCCATGAGGACCCTTTCACATTCTGATATTAATGGAACTGTTCTTAGATTTCCTTAATTTAGTAGGTGCTGGCTATGTGACTGAAATTAGCATGAGAAGTAGTAAATTCTCAGTGGTTAGCACCTAACCCTCCACAGTAACATAGTAACACAGCAAGCTGACCTAGCCTCCTCAATCAAACTATTTTACAATGAGCCTCTTGCTTCTTTTAGGGGAAGTTATATATGTAGACAAGAATCTGTAGACCAGAGACCTTTGTTGCTATTACACTGACTTGTTTCTATGCTTCTCAGGAGAAAGGAGCTGGGAAAGATAAATATTTTAAGATAAAAATACATCATGTTCTATCAATCCTAAGCCAATAAGAGCAAATTTACACAACGTCTTCATTCTTACATATTTGTCTTTTTACCCACCACAGCCTGCTTTGTGATCGTTTTAACTACTTCTTCACCAACTCTACCAACAAAGCGACTGTAGAAAACAGATGCAGAGCTGTCCTTAGGGACAACCTACTCATGGTTTCTATTAGGATTGTAATGGTCTCTGCACCAACTTAAAACAGTTATGTTCATGTTTTTAAATTTCAGTGATTGCTGTTAAATTTTATAGTTAAACTATTGTGCTATGCTACATTATATCCACAAAACATAGAGCATTGTAAGAATTTAAACTTCTGCCTAAAGCTCATGTATCCTGTTTCTTCCCTTTCCTTTTATAACTGTATTTTAAGGTTTTTCTTTGTTTCATATTTATAAATACCTCCTCATTATTCATAAGGTAGTCTAAATTTTATAGTTTTCTTATAAGTATTATTTTTATTTCTAAGACCATTTAATGCCTTTGTTTATTTGTTGTACCTGCTTCCACCTTTCCTTTATACCTAAAATTAATCAGATGGCATCTCCTCCTGTAGACACTGTGCATCCGTAGTGGTCTTCTTCATGCCTCTTCACCTGGACACCACCGTTTCTCTGTCTTACATTGTCTCCACACCATCACAAGGTTCTTCATTTCTGCGTTTTTCTGTTCCGCAGAATAAAATTGTGATTAAGTCCCCAGCAAGCTTCTCACCAACTTTGTGACTCCATTCAGGGTTTTTAACCACCACTTGAGTTTTCATTTTTTTATATGAATTTTGGATTATAGCATCAATTTCCTAATGATGTTTTAAGTATTGAATATGTGTGGATGGTGCATATCATAATATGTGATATACAGCAATATTTCAGGAAATAAATGTTGATCACTTTAAATAATATGTAAGAGGTGATTATTCATGTGGACATTCATTTGGTAAATACTAAATCTATTTTTCATTATTCATTTAATTGGCGAATATTTATGAATATCATTTCCTAAGCACTTATGTGTACTCATGCTTATATTTATTCAACAAGAATTTGAGTTCACATGGATTAGGCCTCAGGGATACAGTGGTGGAAAAGATGGGCATGGTCCTAACGTCAACAGGACTCTATTTTCTATCTTACTCAAAGCCATTGCTAAGCCAGCAGTTTGCTCTGAGAAGTCTCCTTTGGTGTCCGCAGTTGGCTTGTACTTGGCATGCCTGAAAAGAGTGATCTCATTTGACTGACTTATTGGATGCTCAGTTCCTATTTTATTCAAAACTCTGCCAAAATGAAAACTGCTAGGGTGATTGTTCAGAATCTCTCTGTATTTCCCTTACAAACTGCAATTTGGTTTTAAAAATACATAAACTATAGAACCCAGAGGATCATTAGCTGCAAGGATAACATTTACAACAGAGAATGCCTTTATGTCAACTGAATGTTTCCTGGTTTCCAGCAGGAACAACATTTAGCTAGCACATCTACACCCTACGTCTCTATAGCTCTCTTGAGCTCTATAGCTCTACTTCCCATTGTTTCATGCTATATGTTTCATCTCACTGAAACTAAGCAGCAGTGTCCACATCAAAAACTATTTTAAATATGGATAATTTTATAGCATTTTAATTCACCAAAAAAGCATCAGATTTAGGTTTATCCTATTTTTTTTCATAAGATTATAGAAAAGCAGCAAAAAACTTTCTGAAGCCTGGGGAGATACAGTTATATGACCTTATCATTGGGTGGGTCTAACAATGAGCAGGGAAAGAAGGATGATCCCAAGGAATGGCTTCTCCAAGATTCCTACACCAGTTTAGAAACCAACCCACTTTCCTCCTCCCGCCTGCCCACCAATCAATTGAATGGCCTTTTAAAAGCAGATGAGTAGGTGTTTGGGTGAATGGGTGGGTGGGTGGATGGATGGTTTCAATATTGAATATCTACATGATACATAAATATAACAAAATGATAGAAATAACTTGAGGCTTACATGACACATATCTTGAACAAAAGGGACAGACTATACTCCTTATAAATGGACAGCCCAATCTACAGCGGTCCCGTGGTATTGCACAACTACACTCAGCTAGACCTGGATCTGCCAAGCCTGGAGGTAGGTGAGCTGGGGTCAGGGTGGAGTTCTTTTTGCAGAAATCTCCCTGATGCAACAAGTTGAGCATTACAGTTTCCAGCACATCCTGAGCAGTGGTTAGGGATATCCAGAACTGGAAACCCTGTTCCCCTCTCATCCCAAGTGTGACAACCCAAATCTCTGCAAAGTCATTCTCTTTGAAATAGCAATTGTTTGTTACCATATTGGCATATGAACCCAGTGTCATCACATTTAATAAAATTTTAACTTACAGTTGAACACTCAGGTTTTGATGGCAAAAATCTAGAAACTTTTTAATGTTGACAATTTTCTCATTTTTCAAAAACACCATGCCCATAAAAACATATGCAGTAGCTTTGGAGATGGCTGGGTCAGCAGTAAAGTACTTCCTACACCACATGAGGACCTGATTCAGTACCCCATCCCTACATAAAAAGTGGGGTATGGCATAGAGTATACCATAATCCCAGCACTGGATGGGAGGAGACAGGGAGACCCTAGGGCACACCAGCCAGCTTGTCTAGAAAAACTGGTGAACTTCGGGGTCAGTGAGAGACTCTGTCTGATAAAAAAAAGGTGGGAAATGATTGAGAAAGACCTAGATGTCAACCTCTGACACACACAGACACACACACACACACACACACACACACACACATATACACAGCCCTCTTGTGTGTTTATACTGATGGCTCCTAGTTTGCAGTCTTTGGCACAAATCATATGTTATGACATGGATTTAGGTCTACCTTAAATATTCTGAAAGCTATAGATGCTATTTTAATTTATTTTTCTGATATGAAAATTAATATAAATAGTTAACATATCCTCAAACTTATAACCAGTTAGTTTGTAATAACTGGAAATATTTCACTTCCTTGAAGTGAGGCTATTTATGTTTGCCAGAAAACACATCAAATTTTTTGTAATAGCCAAATTAGTAAACTAGAAACAGATGTCTTTGAAGAAGGATTAACTAGAATCTATTTAAATTTTTCATTTATTTTATGACTTTGTTTTTGAAAGTGGCATTAGATAAAGAAAATTATGGTTATTTCAGTGATGTGATGCAGTTTTCTCTGTTTTTTAGTAAGCTAAAACAAGTTAAATAACTAGGCCTCTATCATAAAAACTACACTTCCTGGAAAACTATGTTAATATTTTAATATCCATCCTTTTCCAGGGACATTCCAGGGTAATCTGTTATGAAATTGCCAAGATTATAACCATTTGGTCATGTTAATTGCAGTGTTTAAAGAAATGTATAAGGCAGCTAGATGGTTTGTATCAGTACAGTATAAAAGTTTTAACATTATTATTATTATTATTATATTATGAACAAAGAAGTCACTCTTTCTATCCCTGTATGTCATTATTCAAGGTCCCTTCCCCCTCCCGCAACAACAGATCAATTTTTCTTCTCCACAACTCCCATCCCCTCCCTGGGCAGGCAGCAGACAGTCCCATGGTCCCACTGACCCAATAATGCTTAGTTCAGTCTCCACTCCTGGCAGATCCAGTTTTGTCTCCCCTCCCTCAAGAGTGAGTCAGGTGTTCCTTTAGGTGGAGTGGGATCCGAAGAGTCAGTCCAGGGTGTTTCTGATCCCAAGCTGTTCAGTGGTTGTGGTTCGCAGCCTGGGCATGCTTGGCTTTTTTCTTGTTTGTTTATTTAGAGACCACTAATGAGTGAGTATATCCCTTGCTTATATTTCTGAGTTTGTGATACCTCGCTCAGGAGAATATTCTCCAAATCCATCCATTTGCCTGCAAATTTTAGGTTATCATTTTTTCTTACTGCTGAGTAGTACTCCATTATGTAGATGTACCAAAGTTTGTTAATCTATTCTTCAGTTGAGGGACATCTAGGTTGTTCCCAGGTTCTTGCTATTACAAATAATGCAGCTATGAACATAGTTGAGCTAATGCCCTTGGAGTATGATTGTGCATCATTAGGATATACACCCAGAAGTGGTATTGCTGGGTCCTTGGGGAGATTGATTCTCAATTTTATGAGAAACCGCCATACTGCGTTCCAAAGTAGCTGAACAAACTTACACTCCCACCAACAATGGAGGAGTGTTCCCCTTGCTCGGCATCCTCTCCAGCGTAAGCTGACATCTGTGCCTTTTATCTTAGCCAATCTAACAGGTGTTCGGTGGTATCTCAAAGTTGTTTTGATTTGCATTTCTCTGATGGCTAAACATGAAGAGCACTTTTTCAGGTGCCTTTCAGCCATTCGTAGTTCCTCTGCTGAGAATTCCCTTTTTAGATCTGTACCCCATTTTTTGATAGGGTTATTCAAGGTTTTGGGATCTAAATTCTTGAGCTCTTTATATACCTTAGAAATCAGTCCTCTATCACTTGTAGGGTTGGTGAAAATCTTTTCCCATTCTGTAGGCTGGCATTTTGTCCTATTGACAGTGTCCTTGGCTTTGCAGAAGCTTCCCAGCTTCAGGAGATCCCACTTATTGATTGTTGGTCTTAGTGTCTGTGCCACTGGTGTTATATTTAGGAAGTGGTCACCTGTGCCAATTTGAAGAAGTGTATTTTCCACTTTCTTTTCTATCAAGTTCAAAGTGGCTGGGTTTATGTTGAGGTCTTTGATCCACTTGGATTTGAGTTTTGTGCAGGGTGACAGGCTCGGATCTATTTGCATTTTTCTACACACTTCCATCCAGCTATGCCAACACCATTTGGTAAATATACTATCTTTTTTTCCATTGAATGTTTTGGGCCTCTTTGTCAAAGATCAGGTGTTCATAGGTTTTTGGGTTAATGTCTGGATCCTCAATTCTATTCCATTGATCCACAAGTCTGTTTTTATGCCAGTACCAGGCTGTTTTTATTACTATAGCTCTATAGTATAGCTTGAAGTCAGGGATAGTGATACCTCCTGAGGTTCTTTTGTTGAGTAAAATTGTTTTGGCAATCCTGGCTTTCCTGTTATTCCAAATGAAATTGAGTATTGTTCTTTCAAGGTCCAAAAAATATTGTGTTGGCATTTTGATGGGCAGTGCATTGAATCTGTAGATTGCCTTTGGTAAAATTGCCATTTTTACTATGTTGATCCTACCAATCCAGGAACATGGGAGAGCTTTCCATTTTCTGATATCCTCTTCAATTTCTTTCTTCAGTGATTTAAAATTTTTGTCAAGTAGGTCTGTTACTTCTTTGGTTATAGTTACTCCAAGGTATTCAATACTATTTGAAGCTATTATGAAGGGTAATGTTTCCCTTATTTCTTTTTCAGCTCTTCTATCTTTAGTGTATAGAAGGGCTACTGATTTCTTTGGGTTAATCTTGTATCCTGCTACATTGCTGAAGATATTTATCAGCCATAGCAGTTCCTTGGAAGAATTTTGTGGGTCACTTATGTATACAATCATATCATCTGCAAATAGAGATAGTTTCACTTCTTCTTTTCCAATTTGTATCCCCTTAATCTCTTTTCATTCCCTGATTGCTTTAGCTAAAACTTCCAGAACTATATTGAATAGATAAGGGGAGAGAGGACATCCTTGTCTAGTTCCTGATTTTTGTGGGATTGCTTTGAGTTTTTCTCCATTAAGTTTGATACTGGCTGTCTTGTAAATCGCCTTTATTATATTTAGGTATTCTCCCTGTATTCCTGATCTCTCCAGGGCTTTAATCATAAAGGAGTGTTGGATTTTGTCAAAAGCTTTTTCAGCATCTAAGAATATGATTATGTGGTTTTGTTCCTTTAGTTTGTTGATATGATGGATAACATTTACAGTTTTTCATATGTTAAACCAGCCCTGCATTTCTGGGATGAAGCCTACTTGGTCCTGGTGGATGATATCTTTTTTACATTGTTGTATACGGTTTGCTGAAATTTTGTTGAGAATTTTCGCATCAATATTCATGAGGGAAATTGATCTATAATTCTTCTTTGTTGTGTCTTTGAGTGGCTTGGGAATTAGGGTGATTGTGGCCTCATAAAAGGAATTTGGCAATATTCCTTCAGTTTCTACTGTGTGAAATAGTTTGAGGAGTAATAGTAGTAATTCTTCTTTGAAAGTCTGGTAGAATTCGGCACTGAAACCATCTGGACCAGGGCTTTTATTTTTGGGGAGGTTTTTAATGACAGCTTCAATTTCCTTAAGGGTTATAGGCCTGTTTAGGAAATTAATCTGATCTTCATTTAATTTTGGTAGATGGTACCTGTCCAGAAAGCTGTCCATTTCTTCTAGGTTTT
>PVIH01023931.1:0-23815 GCA_004025045.1 Sigmodon hispidus
TTTGTTAGATATTAGGATTGCAACCCCTGCTTGTTTCTTAGGACCGTTTGACTGGAAAATCTTTTCCCAACCCTTTATTCTAAGCCTGTGTCTGTCTTTGCAGTTGAGGTGTGTTTCTTGTAGGCAACAGAAGGATGGCTTCTGTTGTTGTATCCATCTTGTTAGTGTGTGACGTTTTATAGGAGAGTTGAAACCATTGCTATTAAGGGAAATTAGTGACCATTGATTCATATTTCTTGCCATTTTTGGTGGCAACTTGTTTGTATTTACTTTCTCTAGGGTATTCTTCTGTGGACTTATTGATTGTTTGTGACTTCGTAGGTGTATCTGGGGTCCTTAGGTTGGAGTTTTCCCTCTAATACTCTATGTAGTGCTGGATTGGTAGATAGATATTCTTTCAGTCTGACTTTGTCCTGAAATACCTTGTTTACTCCATCTGTGGTGATTGATAATTTTGCAGGGTATAGTATTCTAGTTTGGCAGCCATGCTGGTTTAGCATCTGTATAACTTTTGACCAACCCCTTCTAGCTTTCATCATTTCCATTGAATAGTCAGGCGTTATTCTGATGGGTCTGCCTTTATATGTGAGTTGGCCCTTTTCTTTTGCAGCTCTTAAAATTTTTTCTTTGTTCTGTATGTTTTGTGGCTTGATTATAATGTGGCGCGCTGACTTTTTTTGGGGATCATATCTATTTGGTGTTCTTTAAGCTTCTTGTATCTTCATAGGCATTTCCTTCTTCAGGTTAGGGAAGTTTTCTTCTATGATTTTATTGAAAACATTATCTGTGCCTTTGAGCTGGTATTCTTCTTTTTCTATTCCTATTATTCTCAAATTAGGTCTTTTCATGGTGTCCCAGATTTCGTGAACATTTTGAGTTATGGCTTTTTTAGTTTTACTATTTTCTTTGTCTGATATATCTATTTGAGCTACTGAGTCTTCCACTTCAGAGATTCTATCTTCCATCTCTTGAACTCTGTTTGTTATGCTTGTATCTGTGGTTCCAGCTTTTTTCTTCAGGTTTTCTATTTCCATCTTTGCCTCATTTTGTGCCTTTTTTACTGCTTCTATTTCAGCTTTTATTTCCGCTTTTATTTCAGCTTTTATTTCCACTTTTAGTTCCTGGCATGTTTCTTTCATAGATTTGTTCATCTCTTCCAATTTTTTGTTTGTATTTTCTTCTATTTCTTTAAGGCTTTTTTTCATATCTTCTTTGAGAGCTTTGATGATCATCATAAAGGAAGTTTTGGTGTTGCTTCCTTCTGTTTCCTCTTGATTGCTCAGTTAAGGTCCTGTATTTGTAAGATCGCCACCCTCTTCTGGAGTTACCATGTTGTTCTTCGTATTATTATGTAATTTTTTGCAATGACGTTTGCCCATGGCTTCAGTGGTTCACGATTAGATGGCTCCTGGTCAGTTGTTGCACTCGGGTTTGTGTGCCTCCTGTCACCTCTCTGGGCAGGGTCTGAGTCCGTCCTTCTGGGACCCCTGTAGTTGTCTGTTCGCTCGGTTTGATGTGGCGGTGGGTAGCCATGCAAATTCCCTCAGCAGGAGCTGTGGGTATGGTGACGGGCAGAGTTTATCTGCCCCTGCTCCAGAGTGCGCTGGAACTCTGCAGACAGCACTTGGTCCCGGAAGCGGAACCGGTACCAATGGGAGCCAAAGCTTTTCAACATGATTTAACTAATACCTTTCTCAAAGGTGACATTTGAACACTAGAGTCTGTGTTACAGTACTCGGCCTGAAATAAACTTTAGAAGATTATGCTGATGTAATATCAGCTAACATATGTTTTCAATATTATGTTTGCAAGATGCAACTGCTGTAGGCTCTATAAAATTCTTATTCTTATACAGTCTAAAACAAATTTGTAAAGTAAGATATAGATATATAAATGTCATAATTAATACAAAATGTGTGAAGTTGTCCTTTGTTTTACATAATCAGTGTGAATTTATAACTCCATTATTTTGATACAAACTAATTTTTTAAATATTAATTTTAAATGATTTTCAATTGTTCTCTAATGCAATTATTAATTGTATTAATAATTATAATTGCCAATTAAATATTGGCAAATATTTTTTTAGATAGATAGATAGATAGATAGATAGATAGATAGATAGATAGACAATGTGATGATATCATGTTTGTGCTCTATCAAATAAAGCTTACCTGAAGATCAGAGGGCAGAGCCAGCCACAGGTTAACCATAGAAGTCACACAGTTGTTGAATGAATTCTGGTTGTATTAAGAGAAACTCAGAGACAGATATTGGGGTGAGGGTAAAATATCAGAGAGGGGAAACACCACAGTCAAATCTCACCCAGCTATCTTCCAGCTTCCTCAGCCTTACTCCTCATGGCTTCTTATGCCTGAATTGTCTTCCTAAGGCCTTAAATACCTTATTTACTCAGTTGTTTCACATTCAGTTTAAGATTAAAGGTGTGGGCTACTACTATTTGGTATTTAGCCTTGAATTCACAGAAACACAGAAAGATCTCTGTCTCTGGAGTTTTGGGATGAATGGTTAGGCACCATCACTGCCTGCCTGGGAGCCTGGAACTCCCTTTGGCCTCAAACTCAGATCTGCTGGGATTAAAGGCATAGGTCACCACTCCTAGTCTTTCTTGTGCTGGGATTAAAGGTGTGAGTTACTGATCCTTCTGGATTGACTGTGGGTAGATTTCTTCTCTGATATCCCAGACTAGTTTTATTAAATATACTTCATATCACCACAAGTTGTGCCTCACACTTTGGAGACACAACTTTCAGAGCTTTGGAGGATCAGTATACCGTTCAAAGTCTACACAAGATTGAATTTGTCTAAAAGAGAAACAGAGCCAGACACTTTTAATCCTTTAATCTCAACACTAGATAAGTGGGGATAGGTGTATAAAACAGGTGGATCTCAGTCCATTCAGTCTGAGGAATTGTAGAGGCAGAATTTCACCCCTAATTGTCCTGAGAAGTCCTAGAGGTAAGAAGAGGCCATGGCTTCCTTCTTTGTCTCTCTGATCTCTAGGCAAGCTTTATTTGTTAGAGCAAAATCAAAATTTTGATTCATTGTTTAATTTTTTTCATCAAAGCTCTGTCTGCTCTCTCTGAGAGAGTGGTATAATTTAAAGTGGTTTACAGCCTGTTATAACACTGTATAAGAAATCTCAATTCCATCTTAATTGCTTTCTATAATATCCCTCAAATATGCAAAGTATTATTTTTCTCATTTTGCTCTAAATTATATAACAAGAGAAAACTTTATCTTTGTTAAGTTGTTCTTGTTTTTCAAATGATCTTGCCAAAAACCTAATGCACTTTTGCCCCAATGAAAACTTACCTCTGCTGCAATGGAGCATTTTCCTATTCCTAGTTAGCTTGGTCTATCTTATTTTATAGCTGGTTATTACTTCCTGGCTAGTGTGCATTCTCACTACAAGTTATCTCTCTTTTTTCTTCAATAGAATGTTTTTATGTTTGTACAATTTTTGTTGCAGTTTTTAATATTTGCTAAAATCAACTCAAATAAAAAATTAAAAGAAATATTGCTTTCCATGTCCCTTATCATCTCCCTCATATGTTTTTTCAAAAATTTCCTGAATATTACCTACAAAAAATAGTGGAGTGATCAAGCATGTTTATGGGTATGACTGTAGATTCTCAAAAGAATATCTGGGTTTTGATTTGGTCAGTCACATATGTGACCCACTGGTTACTGGCTTCTGTTTTTTTAGTTAAGGGTGACAAACATGAATAATTATTTTATTCCTGACAGCAACCACTCATCAAATGTGAGGTAGTGATCATGTGATTCTTGAAATTTAGAATGATTATTTTCAGTCCAATATATTTTGATAATGTGTAATTGTAAAAACATTTCAATTGTAAAACATGATATGTGGTGAAATTATTTTTAAACAACTAGTGGCAATATTTAAATATCAATTGCTAAAATAAAATAATTAGATTACTTAAACAGTAATTATTATTCTTAAATCATCTAATAATTCTCTAATCATCATTATGATCTGCCAGGTACAAATGATAAAAATAGAATTACAAATTAGAGGCTACTAAACTAATTTTCTAATTTGTCCTCATTCATTGTCTTAAGGTCATCTGTATTATTCAGGGCATAGGCTGTTTCACTTTCCTTTGCTTTTTGTTCATTTTCTTGTGTGTTTCTATAATGTGTGTTACATATTTTCACCTTGTGACCCCAGCAGTTTCTTTTTCCTTTCGTTATTGATATTGCTGCCTGCATATATTCAGTCAAGGTCTGATTGCTGATCATTTATTGAATACTTACTTCAAGTATTTCAGAAGTACATGAGAATATTATATTTTCTGTTCTATAGGAATCTTGTAACATTCACTACAGCTCTCTCTCACACTCTTCTTTGTGTGTGTGTGTGTGTGTGTGTGTGTGTGTGTGTGTGTGTCTGTGTGTCTGTGTATGGGGTGTGTGTGCATTCCTTTGTCTTTTTAATAAAATTGTGGATTTTGTTTATGGTATGTTTTTCTTTTTTATTATTATTTTGAAATTTTTTACTTTTATTTATTTGATGACTTCACATCATTGATTCCTGTCAGGAGTGATTACCATAAGCTATTGCAGACCATGATAAAACTACAGCTTATAGCAATGGATAATTCAGATGTCAACCCACTGGAAAAATCATTCTCTGACAGAATTAACCTGTCCAGCAAGGCTTACAGATTGCTAATTCTGAAAACTGTTGCTTTCATCTGTAATTTTACTTGTGCTATAATATCTTCCCATTAGTATGCATTTCATACAATATGTACATGTAATCTCATGATTACTTCTCAGTTTTATGAGCACACATATCTACTGGTCAGGAAGATAATTTCTCATTAAGCTGTATAATTCTGATATTTAGAAAGTATATTAAGAGCTACTTCATAGCTAGATCTATTTTCCCATGAAGACTGTGGACAGGACACTTAAAGCCTGCTATGTTCCTTTTACTCAGACTAAGACAAGAAAATAACACTTTCTCCTCAGACTAAGACAAATTGCATGAAATTAGCTAATTTTTTTTATCTCAGAGCAAGTTCAAAGTAAAGACTTTTCCAAATAGAGCATAAGTTTAAAACTTTACAGTTGCACAAGGTCAGAGTTGGAGGTGTCTAACCCAAGGTTATAAACATAAAGCACCCGAAGAAAAGCATATCAATTTATTGCTCACCATATCATGGCTCAAAGTTTGTCTCACTGGGCACCATGCCCTCTCCCTCTGGTCACAGTCTTCCTTCTGAATCTTTGAAACTTTGTGTTGCCCTGGTAAATGGCTCTGCCCTTATTGCTTAGTCAATGAGATGTAACTCTTGCTCTAAACTCCCTAAAAATAGTGTGTTTTAGCTGGATGAACAAGAAGCTGGAAAGATTTAAAATTATGAATTAGAATTGGGACAGAGAATCAGAGCTAAGAAATTATAGACAATCACAGTTTACCCTTTAGTCCCTTCCTCTCTGCTTGCAGATGTTTATTGCCAGGATTCATGGATTTGGCTTGAGGCCTTTGACTTGTTCTATGCCACTGATAATGGATTCTCACTGGGGCTCTTCTGGAATATACTGTTCTTGTCCTGTGTTGTAGAGATTCTGCAGTTTTTGATCTGTAGGCTTGTCCCATTTACATGCTTTAACAGTTCACAGATGTGGTAGATGTTGGGTGTGCTATCTCATAGCCTTGGTTTCAGGCCTTGATGGTAGCTGGCTTGATCAATATGCCATCTTTCCCTCCTCCGTACTCCATTTACCTCACCTACTGCAGCTTGCAGCAAGGAACTTTTATGCTCTAGGCTTTCCAGATCTGGGTCACCCACACTCACACCATCAGAGCCAGCTCTACTGTTTTGCCCAGGTGAGTTAAAGGGCCAATGCTCCTGATTACTATAGGGAACATACGAGGTGGTTAGGATGGGGTCAGCTCTGTTGTTTTCATGTTCTCAGGGCTGGCTGACCTGTGTCCCTTGACAATAAGGTCACCTCTAGTGTGCTGGACAGATTGGGTTCAAAGCTTGCTGTCTTGTGTGCTGTAGTTGGTCAGGGTCATGGCCAGCTCTTTAAATTGTTGGTTTCTTAAGGACATATATTAGTTTCTTATCTATCATCATAATCAAAATATCTTACTTAGATAATGTAAGGGAGAAGAGATTATGTACCTTGACACAGAGTTTCAGAGAGCTCACCATGTGATTTCTTTGGCTTTATGTACTTGGACAGATCAGGAGGGCAGCAGGAATCTAAAGCTGTTAATTTCTTGGCCAACAAGAAAGCAGATAATATTCCTGGAGGACTAGAGATAATATAAGCCCTCCCAGACTCACTCTCTGTGACCCACTTTCTCTAGAGTCTACACAGATATTACCTCTCAAATTTCCTCAAACCTGTAAATGTACTATCACCAGCTGTAAACCAGACTTTTAGCAGATGAACATCTATTTGGTGATGTTTTATACGCAAACCATAAGAGAGAATTACTAAAGATTGTTTATGGCAATCCTCTTGCTCTAGCCAGTTTTGAAATTGCAGGTATGATCCAGTGCATCTGATTGCGTGTATAGGATCTTAATACTTTAAATTAAAAATTTGACTAGCTCTATCTCTGCTTTATAGTTGAGGAAAGTAGGAAATAAAATTTTAGAATTGTTTTATTCTAGTCTGTGTTAGTAGCCTCATCATCTACTGTTACTTGTCTAAGGAATCAACTTCATGTCATAGGAAAACAGCCTATGCAAAAGCTAGAAATATAGGTATTAAGAGCTCTCAGTCTTCCTTTGGCTTTCATTGAAGTACTATTTTGAGTTGAGCTGATGGCTGCATTATATCTGAGGACAACATTTTATCTATTTTTAATTTTCAGGTATATAGATCTTTTGTCAGGACATATATCTGTACCACATGTGTGCCTGCCACCCTAGGAGACCCTAAAAGGGAATTTGATCCCTTGAACTAGAGTAATAGATGATTGTGAGCTGTCATGCAAGCGCTGGAAATTGAGCCCCTTTAAACTAGGTCTTCTTCAAAAGTGGCCAGTACTATTAACTAATGTGTCATTCCTCCAGCCCAGAACATTATTTGAATGATGACAATTTTTCCTAATAAACTTCAGCAAATATTCTCAAGGGTCTTTTTGTTTTGGAAGTTGTTTTGTGCTGGATACTAAGAGTATAATGATAAAGAAGCCATCTGATATTAATAAATTATTATCAGACCCAAATGTTCATAGAACTCCTGTAACAGAAGAGTTTTGGTTTCTTTTTTAGTTACTGATTAACGAGTATTTACAGTGAACAAAGCCTTAACATAATCTGTGTGATCATACATGCTTTTGCCTGCATTTCTACAAAGTCGAATTCACCTCACAGTTAAAAAAATTAAAGTATGAATATTGTGTATGTGATAAAAACATGCACAGTTGGAGAATAGTTTGTTCTTTAAGAAGAAAACCAGGAGCTTAGAATGGTGGGATCATATTGTACCAAGAAAATGGCCGATCCTTGCACAGGAAAGCTGTGTTCTGGGACCAGGTTCAGTCTGTAGTGTGTATCCCCAGACACTTCTTAGCACACAGGACTTGGGTTTGGCTGTGAGGGACTCCTCCAGCTGCACCTAAAAGCGGGGGCATTGCACGACCACCCCACATACAACTGCATCAGAAGAGAAGGACTGAGAACTTGAAATTCAGACCCCTGCCAAGAACAGAGTCAGAGATTGAGCAGACAAATTTCTCAGAGGTGACAGGACATACACAAGCCCTCTTGCCACAACTGAATAGGACCCACTTAATCGTGAACAACTGAAGCCATGGGCAGACACCAGTGCAAACATACATATAATAATATAAAGAACAACAAAAAAAATTGCAGCAGAAACTGGTGGCCCTACAACTACAAGACCTGAACAGAGTAATGAAGAGGAAGCAGAAGGAAGCAACACCAAAACCAGCTTTATGAACATTATTGAAACCCTCAAAGAAGATATAAAAATTTCCCTTAAAGAAATAGAAGAAAATACCAACAAAAAATTTGAAGAGATAAATCCTGGAAAGGTAAACCAAAAAATGAAAGAAACATTCCAGGAACTAAAAACTGAAATAGAAGCAATAAAACAAGCACAAAATGCGGCAAAGATGGAAATAGAAAACCTGAAGAAAAGAGCTGGAACTACAGATACAAGCATAACCAACAGAATCCAAGAGATGGAAGAGAGACTCTCTGAAGTGGAAGACTCAGTATCAGAAATAGATATATCAGTCAAAGAAAATACTAAAACCAAAAAAGCCATAACACAAAATGTTTAGGAAATCTGGGATACCATGAAAAGACCTAACTTGACAATAATAGGAATAGAAGAAGGAGAACAATTCCAGCTCAAAGGCACAGATAATGTATTCAATAAAATCATAGAAGAAAACTTTCCTAACTTGAAGAAGGAAATGCCTATAAAGATACAAGAAGCTTATAGAACACCAAATAGATATGACTCCCCAAAAAAGTCAACACGCCATATAATAATCAAGCCACAAAACATACAAAACAAAGAAAAAATTTTAAGTTTTGCAAAAGAAAAGGGCTAACTTACCTATAAAGGCAGACCCGTCAGAATAACACCGACTATTCAATGGAAATGATACAAGCTAGAAGGGCTTGTTCAAAAGTTATACAGATGCATGGCTGCCAACCTAGAATACTATACCCAACAAAATTATCAGTCACCTTAGATGTTGTAAACAAGATATTTCAGGACAAAGTCAGACTGAAACAATACCTATCTATCAATCCAGCCCTCCAGAAAACATTAGAGGAAAAACTCCAACCTAAGAATCCCAGAAACACCCATGAAACCACAAACAATCAATAATCCCAAAGAAGAATAGCCTAGAGAAAGGAAATACATACAAGCTACCACCAAAAATAGCAGGACGTATCAATTAGTGGTCACGAAAATCCCTTAACATCAATATGTTTATAGGACTCAACTCACCTATAAAAAGACACACACTAACAAGATGGATAAAAAAACAGAACCCATCCTTCTGTTGCCTATAAGAAACACAACTCAACCACAAAAACAGACACAGGCTCAGAGTAAAGGGTTTGGAAAAGATTTCCCCATCAAATGGTCCTAAGAAACAATCTAGGGTTGCTATCCTAATATCTAACAAAGTAGACTTTCTACTAAAAGCAATTAAAAGGGACCAAGTTGGTCATTTCTTATTCATCACAGGAAATAATTTGTCAAGAGGAGATTTCAATCCTGAATGTTTATGCCTCAAATATACGGGCACCTACCTATGTAAAAGAAACACTGCTAAAGCTCAAATCCCACATCAATTCTCTCACCCTAGTAGTGGGAGACTTCAATACTCCACTTTCACCTCTGGATAGGTCAACCAGACAGAGACTCAACAGAGAAATAAGGAGTCTAAATGAGGTTATGATGCAAATGGATTGAATAGATAGCTACAGAAGCTTCCACCTAAATGCAAAGGAATACACATTTCTCAGCTCCTCATGGAACTTTCTCTAAAATTGACCACGTAATTGACCATAACGCAAATATCAACACATACAAAACAATGGAAATAATTACTTGTATCATATCAGACCACCAGGGCCTAAAGTTAGATTTCAACAACATCAGAAATCACAGAAAGCCTACCAACTCGTGGAAACTAAACATCATTCAGCTGAACCACCACTGGGTCAAGGAAGAAATTAAGAAAGAAATCAAAGTCTTCCTAGAATTTGATGAAAATGAATCCACAGCTTACACAAGCTTGTGGAACACAATGAAAGCAGTCTTGAGAGGAAAATTCATAGCACTAGATTTCTATATGAAAAACCTAGAGAAATCCCACACTAGAGACCTAACAGCTCAGCTGAAAGCCTTAGAACAATTAGAAGCAAACTCACTTAGAAGGAGTAGATGGCAGGAAATAATCAAACTTAAGCTGAAATCAATACAATTGAAACAAAAAGAACAATACAAAGAATCAATGAATCAAAGATTTGGTTCTGTGAAAAAGTCAACAACATAGATAAGCCCTTATCCAAACTAATCAAAAAAAGTAGAGAGAGTGTCCAAATCAAAAAAATTAGAAATGGAAAGGAGGACATAACAGCGGACCCCGAGGAAATACAGAGAATTATCTGTACATACTTTGAAAATCTGTATTTCACAAAAATGGAAAACCGAGAAGAAATGGACAGCTTTCTGGCAGGTACCACTAACCAAAATTAAACAGAGATCAGATTAATTACCTAAACAGGCCTATAACCCTTAAGGAAATTGAAATTGTCATTAAAAGCCTCCCCAAAAATAAAAGCCCTGGTTCAGATTGTTTGAATGCCAAATTCAACCAGACATTCAAAGAAGAATTATTACCATTATTCCTCAAACTATTTCACATAGTAGAAACTGAAGGAATATTGCCAAATTCCTTTTATGAGGCCACAATTACCCTAATATCCAAGCAACTCAAAGACACAACAAAGAAGGAAAACTACAGACCAATTTCACTTATGAATATTGATGCTAAAATTCTCAACAAAATTTTGGCAAACCGTATACAACAATATATAGAAAATATCATCCACCATGACCAAGTAGGCTTCATCCCAGAAATGCAGGGATGGTTCAACATACGAAAAACAATAAACATTATCCATCATGTAAATAAACTAAAGGAAAAAAAATGACATAATCATAACTTTAGATGCTGAAAAAGCCTTTGACAAAATCCAACACTCCTTTATGATAAAAGTTCTGGAGGGGTCAATATCTCAATATAATAAAGGCGATTTATAGGAAGCCAACAACCAAAAGCAAACTTAATGGAGAAAAACTCAGAGCAATCCCACTAAAATCAGGAACTAGACAAGGATGTCCTCTCTCCCCTTATCTATTCAATATAGTTCTGGAGGTTTTAGCTAAAGCAATAAGACAACGAACAGAGATTAAGGGGATAAAAATTGGAAAAGAAGAAGTAAAACTATCTCTGTTTACAGATGATATGATTGGATACAAAAGTGACCCACAAAATTCTACCAGGGAACTTCTACAACGGAACTTCTACAACTGATAAACACTTTCAGCAATGTAGTAAGATACAAGATTAACTCAAAGAAATCAGTAGCCCCTTCTGTACACTAAAGATAAAAGGGCTGAAAAAGAAATAATGGAAACCTCACCCTTTATAGTAGCTGCAATTAGCATTAAATACCTTGGAGTAAGTATAACCAAAGAAGTAACAGACCTATTTGACAAAAATTTTAGATCACTGAAGAAACAAACTGAAGAGGATATCAGAAAATGGAAAGATCTCCCATGTTCCTGGATAGGTAGGATCAACATAGTAAAAATGGCAATTCTACCAAAAGCAATCTACAAAGTCAATGCACTTCCCATCACAATTCCAACACAATATTTTTCTGACTTTGAAAGAACAATACTCAACTTCATTTTGAATAACAGGAAAGCTAAGTTTGCCTTTAAAATTTTGCTCAACAAAAGAAACTCAGGAGGCATCACCATCCCTGACTTCAAGTTATACTATAGAGCTACAGTAATAAAAACAGCCTGGTACTGGATTAAAATAGACTTGTGGATCACTGGAATCGAATTGAGGATCTGGGCATTAACCCAAAAACCTATGAACACCTGAACAAAAATATTCAATGGAAAAAAGATAGTATATTTAACAAATAGTGTTGGCATAGCTGGATGGTAGTGTGTAGAAAAATGCAAATTGATCCAAGCCTATCACCCTGCACAAAACTCATATCCAAGTGGATGAAAGACCTCAACATAAATGCAGCTACTCTGAACATGATAGAAAAGAAAGTGGAAAATATACTTTTGCCAATTGGCAAAGGCGACCACTTCCTAAATATAGCACCAGTGGCACAGACACTAAGATCAACAATCAATAAATGGGATGTCCTGAAGCTGAGACGCTTCTGTAAAGCCAAGGACACAAGTCATTAAGACAAAACAACAGCCTAGAGAATGGGAAAAGATTTTCACCAACCCTACAAGTGATAGAGGACTGATCTCTAAAATATATAAAGAACTCAAGAAACTAGAGCCCAAAACTTTGAATAACCCAACAAAAAAATGGGGTTCAGAACTAAAAAGGGAATTCTCAGCAGAAGAATTACGAATGGCTGAAGGCACCTGAAAAAGTGCTCATCATCTTTAGCCATCAGAGAAATGCAAATCAAGACAGCTTTGAGATACCACCTGACACCTGTTAGATTGGCTACAATAAAAGACACAGAGGACAGCCTATGCTGGAGAGGATGCTGAGCAAGGGAAACACTCCTCCATTGTTGGTGGGAGTGTAAGCTTGTTCAGCCACTTTGGAATGCAGTATGGTGGTTTCTCAGAAAATTGAGAATCAATCTTCCCAAGGATACCACTTCTGGGTGTATACCCTAAAGATGCACAGTCATACTCCAATGGCATTAGCTCAACTATGTTCATAGCAGCATTATTTGTAATAGCAAGAACCTTGAAACAACCTTGATGTCCCTCAATTGAAGAATGGGTGAACAAACTGTGGTACATCTACACAATGGAGTACTACTCAGCAGTAAGAAACAATGATATCCTAAAATTTGCAGGCAAATGGATGGACTTGGAGAATATTCTACTGAGTGAGTTATCACAAACTCAGAAAGATAAGCCGGGGATGTACTCACTCATTAGTGAACTCTAAACAAAGAAACAAACAAACAAAACAACAAAGCATGCCCAAGCTGCAAACCACAACCACTGAACAGCTGGGATCAGAAACACCCTGGACTGACTCCTTGGATCCCACTCCCTCTAGAGGAACACCTGACTCACTCTTGAGGGATGGGGGAGAAAACTGGATCTGCCAGGAGTGGAGACTGAACTAAGCAATATTGGGTCAGTGGGACCATGTGACTGCCTGCTTCCTGCCCATGGAGGGGAGGGGATGGGGAGTTGTGGAGAAGAACGAATGACCGGATGTGGCGGGAGGGGGAAGGGACCTTGAATAAGGATATACAGGGATAGAAAGTGTGACTTCTTTGTTCATAATAATAATAATAATCAAAATAAAAAAAGTGTTCAACTTCTTTAGCCATTAGAGAAATGCAAATCAAAACAACTTTGAGATACCACCTGACACCTGTGAGAATACCTAAAATAAAAGACGCAGATGACAGCCTATGCTGGAGAGGTTGTGGAGCAAGGGGAACACTCCTCCATTTTTGGTGAGAGTGTAAGCTTGTTCAGCCAACCTGGAATTCAGTACAGCAGTTTCTCAGAAAATTGAGAATCAATCTCCCCAAGGACCTAGCAATACCACTCCTGGGTGTATACCCTAAAGACGCACAGTAGCACTCCAAAAGCATTGGCTCAACTATGTTCATAGCATAATTATTCATAACAGCAAGAACCTGGAAACAACCTAGATGCCCCTCAACTGAAGAATCGATTAACAAACTGTGGTACATCAACACAATGGAGTACTACTCAGCAGTAAGAAACAATGATATCCTAAAATTTGCAGGCATATTTATGGACTTGGAGAATATCCTCCTGAGCGAGGTATCACAAACTCAGAAAGATAAGCAGGGGATGTGAACGCTAAACAAAAATGAAAAAAACAAAGCATACCTAAGCTGCAAACCACAAACACGGAACAGTTTGGGATCAGAAACTCCTTGGACTGACTCTTTGGATCCCACTCCCCCTAGAGGAACACCTGACTCAGTCTTGATGTTGGGGGGAGAAAACTGGATTTGTCAGGAGTGGAGGCTGAGCTTCACAATATTAGTACCTTGGGAGCTTGGGACCTTCTGCCCATGGTGGGGGGCAAAATGGGGAGATGTGGAGAAGAGAGAATGACCTTATGTGGTGCTAGAGGGAAGGGACCTTGAATAAATATATACAAAAATAGAAACGTGACTTCTTTATTCAAAATAAAAAGAAAAACTGGAAAAATAAAAATAAAAAAAAGAAAATTGCCAAAAGTATTCATGTAGCGGGAAATCAGGAACGGTACATGTGTGCGGGTTGCAGCAGAACGCAGAAGCTGAGAGGGGCGTGGTCACTGAGAACAGGATTTGGACAACACCTGGAGAGAGACAGGCAGGCATTCTCTCGTGCAGAGCTCTAGTGAAGGGGCCCGGCTTCCAGTTCGGGGCGGCGGAGCTCCGGGCCAGCAGCAGGAGAGTGCGGAGGTGTGGGCGTTGCAACTTTATCCCTTAACTTTCTCCTAAAACCTTCTCTGTTTTGTAAGTGATTCTCACAAAATAAACCTCACTTAAAACATATCTCACAGCGGGTTTTTACCGTGATATATTCATATGAGGAACATTCTAGAAAGTAGAGTTACAACTCTTCAACAGAATGGCTCTATTTCTTTAATTATCTTTGAAGCATTTTTTGGACTACATTTAATCTGAAATATTAAATTTCTTGCAGAATTGTTGCATGAATTCTGATTGTATTGAAAGAAGGTCAGTGTAAGGTATCAGGGAAAGGCTGAAATGTCAGAGAGGAAACTCCAGTCAAAACTCATTCAGCTATCTTCTAACTTCCTCAGCTTTGCTCCTGATCACTTCTAATTGGTGCTGTTTTCCCAAGCCTGCCTAAGTACCCTCTTTGCCCAGCTGTATTGTATACAGCTTAAGAGTAAAGGCATGATATGGGATTAAAGGCTTTGGTCACCACTACCAGCCTTTCCTCCCCGACCATGGGGAATTAAAGGTGTGTGCCATTGAAGCCCAGCTGTTTGGCCTTGTACTCACAGAGAGCCAGACCTTCCAGATATCCAGAACTTCCAGAGCTGTGTGAGTTACCACTGCTCTGTTTTCCCTGGAACTCCTGGAGCTACCTGTGCCTAGACTGACTGTGGGTTGATCTCTTGATAGTCCAGGTTTTATTAAATATGTAGCATATCACCACACAGAATTCATTGATAATATGTAGAATGGATACCCTAGAGTGTTCCAGTGGCTGGAATTGGGGAAATATCTGTGGGGTTTTTGTTGTTGTTTTTATCTGGTCAGGATGAGTAGAAGCAAAAATCTTACTATATGTTCTGGTCTTGAGACATTTTGGGATATGGGAAATTAAATTCAATTAACATGGAAATAGTGATTAGAAACTCATAAACAAGCTCCAAAAATAGGTGACTTTCATACCCTGTTCCTGACTTTTCCCTTAGTGTTCCATAATGATCACATTACACATAGCTTGAGTTAATTGAGTTTTATAGTAGTTAGCCTTCTACCTTGCTACTTTTATTGACTTTCAGTTCATAATGCATGCATTAAATTGACTATAAAAATATAAAAAGAAAAGTCAGCTCTAAGCTCTTCACAGAATTCTGAACATAACAATGTCTTAGAGGAAAAGACTTCACCAAATAGGTGTGGTTTCTCACAACTTTAATCTCAGCATACAAAGGCAGAATCAAGAGAATCTTTGGGAGTTCAAGGCCAGCCTGGTCTACATACTGAGTTTTAGTACAATCAGAGATACATAATGAGATCCTGTCTCAAACAAAGAAAAAATCAAGAAGCAAACAAATTAAAAGAAAAACTAATTCAAATGGCAATTAGAAATATCTAAACTATTAAAGCAATTCAATTCCTTGTAGCAGTTTATAATTGTTTCCAAATAACAAGCCTGTTTACACTTTCATTGAGACTTAAAGCATTTGCACTTTACCTACATTGTTATACAAGATTAATTATTGGGGTGTGATTTAATGACATTTATGGGTTTTTTTCCTAGCAAAAGAAGTAAATTATTTCTATAAGCTAATGTATTCAGCTGGGGTCTCATCCTATGAAGAGATCCTATATGTCTTGTTCATGTCCTTTGTTCTTAGATAACTGTGGACAGCCTGACACATTCTTAACTTACGTGTTGAAAGATTAGTATAGCTCAAAATCATTCCTTGTTGAGTGTAAATAGTGTGGTTTTTCAGAGACTATATTATTCCAGCTTTTACCCCAGCGGACAAACTCTCATTTTTACCACCATCTCAGCCAAAGACCATCATTTGGACAGGGCCTGAATGGGATGAGATACAGAAGATAGATATGAGAACCAAGATCTCCAGTCCTAAATCATATTTTATTTCTTTCTCTTTTTTAAAAAAAAAAAATATAACTTGTGTTGAATTGGTAGTGACTAAGTTATTGATTTTTTCATCAACTGTATAAAAATTAGAGTCATCTGGGAAGGGGGAGCCTCAACTGAGAAATTGCCTCCATCAGATTGACTTGGGGATAAGTCTGTTGGTCATTTATTTTTAAGTAAGAAATGACTGATATGGGCATTTTTATCCCACTGTGGGCAGTGCCACCCATGCCGAGGTGGCCCTGTATTGTATTTAAAAAGGTAGCTAAGCCACAAAAGCAAGCCAGTAAAGAGCAATCCCTTCATAGGCTTTGCTTCAGTTCCTGCCTCTAGATTCTTGCCTTGCCATTCACTCTATAATAGACTATAAAATTAAATAAATTATTTCTTTCCCAAGTTGATTTTGGTCAGTATGTAACATAGCAATAGGAAGAAAAATAGAACAGTAACTAAGCTTAGATCAGTTTGAAATCAACTGCCTTCTTTCTAAGTTTTTCTGACAAACTTTGAGGATTGTGTGTGTGTGTGTAGGGGTGTGTGTGTATTTGTGTGAGTGTGTGTGTGTGAGTGTATGTGTGAGTGTGTGTATGTGCCTTGACTTATGTTTCATCTTGATTGATTTAGGTTCAGCCTTGAGTTACTGAAATTCAATTAAAAACTTAGTATTTCAGAAAGCTATTTCTTCCAGAAGACAGATGGCATTTATAGCATGCTTTGCAGAAAGAAAAGTAAGAAACACAATCAGAAATATAATATTATTAACAATAGCCATTGGCAGTGTTATTGTAAGCTCTATCCATTTTCATTATCATCAAAACTATTTACATAGTAAAGTAGTTAGGGGACAATAGCCTTCTAACTACTTTATGTATCTATCCAATTATGGAAAATATTATTTGTAGTGACAGGAAAAGAAAGAAATATTTAACAATGCCCTTGTGTAGAATGAATCATGTTGAGATCAAATGAACAGCAGAGGACTATATTAAATGTAATTTTCAGATCCCAAGCTGTTCAGTGGTTGTGTTTTGCAGCATGGGTGTTATTTTATTTATGTACTTATTTTTTGCCCCAAATTGCCTATTTTTAACAACCAGCTTAAATGTAAGTACTCAAATTATAATATTCACAAATTAAATCATGAGTGTTTTGTTTTATTTTAGAGAAAATATTCAGAAATATAAATCCAGGGCAACAAAACATACATCAATGTCTTCTTATGCTGGGATGGCAGTGGTGTTCAGGGTAGTGGAGATTTCTATGAAATGGATAACAGGTTTCTTTCTGTATAGTGAAAATGTTCTAGCAGCTTTTATAATCAAATGTTTCTTAGCAGCTCTTCATCCTTCTTCTGCAGTCAAAAACTCAAAGACAACACATGCAGTATCCAGACTCTTTAAAGTTACTGCATCTTTATGTGTTTTATTATTATTTTTTACTCTATTTCTTTTTTTAAGTACTTTATTTTCTCACATGACGGCATATAATTTTAAAGTCGGGGTATACCATTTAGAAGAGGTTTTTTTTCACTTGTCTGAATTTGTCTTTACTGTATATCTCTATCTTTTCTTGACAACATTTTTAATCTGCTAAATGGCATGGCTAAGATTAAAGCTTTGTGGTTATTTGGTCTGTTAGAGCTTTGCTTCATGGCAGAGTTACTGGGAGGAGCCACATTTACCACCCTACTCTGTGGAATTTTAGAGTCCATGCTGCCTCCAAGTAGAGCACAGTCATCCACTGTTCATAAGCCTCATAAAAGTGTATTGTTAGCAGAGCATCTTAAGAGTTGCACAGTTTTGGGCTCTAAACACTGAATCCAGAAGTTTTTCCTTAAAGGAGATGAGCCTCTGCTTGCCTCTAGCAATCAGAGCCCACTCAAGAAAATGCTGCTACCAAGCAGTTGTGCTTTACTCTATTTTATTCTTTTTTTTTCTGTATGAATAGAAATCTTAAATTGCTCATGTACAGGTGGTGTTTGTATCAGGGCTCCTTGTGAGACTGTGGGAACCCTCCATGTTGTAGCTGAAGGTGCATGCTGCAAACCTGCCGTATTTTAGCTTAAGCCTGGTATATTGTCGCTCAAGCCTTAATGCCACAACATCTCTGTACCATAGCCCAACTGCATGAAACACAACTAGGAAAACTCTGTTTCTGTATTCTAAAACTCTTTTTAAGATTTCTCAAGCAGTTTTATTACTGTAATTTTTTTTAGCTATCCTGAATGTTTTGGTTTTTATATAAAGTTTGATATTTATTTTCAAAAAACAAATTAATTTGATTAAAAGTATTTATATGGGGCGATTTCATATTTTATAAAATTTATACTCATTTTAAAATAAAAATTTTCATATTATACATATTGTTCTGTGACTAACTTAAACAAATTATTATTTGCCTCACTGTAATTGCTTTAATGATAGAAGACATGTGGTCTCAGTGAGGCCAACTATCAGACAGCTATAGAGACATGTGATATGATACTATGTGATCAAATATAAAATAGTAATAGAAAAGTTCTACGTATGTCAGTAAATGCTTGTTGTTTGCACTTATTTTTATACATTAAAATTTATGTTTGTAAAAGACAAAAAGAACAAAAAAGATTTCTCAGTTTTCATGTGGATGTATGTGCACCACATTAGAGTGCCATTTGTAATGAGAAGGTTCACTGTCTCACCCAGGCAGTCCCACAGCCACTTATAAAATAATTATCTTGGAGGCTTAACATTATAGTAACTGCTGGGACAGTAGCTCAGGCATATTACTACCTATCTCTTATATATAAATTAACCCATAATACTTATCAATCTTTAGCCATGTGGTTTGGCACTTTCTTTCAATGCAGCATTCTCATCTTACTTTCTCTGTATTTGGCTGGCATCTTTCTCTCTGCCTTTCCTCTTTCCAGAGTTATCCTAGTGTGGTTGTTCCACCTCTAGTTTTTGACTAGCTGCTAGCAAATCGGCATTTTATTGAAAATTTCTTACAGTATGCAATAGCAATATTCCACAGCAAGCCTAGGGAGTAGCCTGATTTGCTCAAGTATTTCCATTGTTCCCTTTGACCATCAACTCAATTATATGTGACCCATTTCTGGCACTGGAAGCTTCCTATGGTGTCAAGAGATGTCTAGTTGGGGCTTTGTCTTTGCCTTATTTGTTGATCCTATTTAGATTTCATTAGTTTATTTATATATACTTACAAACTCTCTACTGTACTGGATATTCTTATCACCTCTCAGATGTATTTTAGATGTCCCACCTCATATTTCCCCCCTTAACCTCCCTATTTTTCTTCTCCTCAAACATTCATAAAGAGGAGGCCTCTGTGAGAACATCTTTCCCATCAATGCTGCTGTTATAAAAACATGATTCTGCTGTGCTTTTAAAATTCTTACAGTATATAAATGAAGTAGACACATAGTTTGGTTCTTTTTTTATATATGTTGAGATTTTGCTTGAATATGTATTGTCTGTGAACCACCTGCTTTCTGTGCTTATTGAGGGCATTAGATTCCCTGGAGATGGTGTTACAGATTGTTGTGAGGCACTTTGTGGGTGCTAGTAATTAAACACAGGTGCCCTGGAGGAGCATCCAATGCTCTTAACTGCTGAGGATTCTTTCCATTCCTTGACCTTGATACTTTTAAATTATATATATATAGAACAGCTCTTTGATTATAGGGTTAGCTCAAAGTCTCTTTAGAGTATTTCAAAAATTATGTCTACCCCTGTATCAGGAAGACAGCTACCATTAAAAAAATCTTACATTTCATAGTATAATTAGAGTAAATATGTATGTCACAGTACTTATGTGTTTCTCTGTAAACACTTATTTTCCAAAGTACACAAAGTGGTTTTGATTTTGATTTTGGAATATATTACATTTATTCATCCACCTTTGCCTAACACTGAGAAAAACAGCACCAAATAAGAGCTAGGTGAAAGCTGCTTGGGGCTTTCTTGTCAACCCTTCTATACCTTCTCTCTTTGACTAAGCTCTGTATTTTACTAGCCTATTTTCGCATGTCTGCAAAATAAATATTATTGGCCTTGGACATGTTTTATATTAAATTGGTTTTATTTTTCAGGGTTTTTTTTGAGATTTTCTATTTAACTATATATAGTCTCCCACATTTTAATTGTACTGGAATTATGGTGGTAAATGGCTTAGGATTGACCTTTATAGATACTCAGCTATAAGACTGTGTTGAAGGTCTATTGTTTTTCATCATATGATTATATAATTTTCCCCTATTTGACAAATACCATAATTGAAATTTTAATTGTTTGATAATTTCAAACATTTATACAATATATTTTAATAAAACCCATGCGTATTTCCACTTCTCACCTATTTTTCCTTCTCAACTTAAAATATTTTATTGAAAACAAATTTTTGTCCTTTTAATGTTACCACACTTAGTGCACAATGTAGGGCTATCAACTGGAGCATGGGTATCCCCTTGGGGACTGTATCTCTAGAAAGAACTGATATTTCTTTCCCCTGAAGCATTCATCTAAGAGAAGGACTACTTGAATCCCACTATACATGCTGAGATTTTATGTGGCCTACTTTTGTGTCAGTTCTTGTGCATAAAATTAGAACATTAGAGACATCTGTTTCTACCACTGTCCTTCTAAACTAAACATATAATTTTATGTCTATATCTTTTAGACTCATTCCATTAAAAATTAAGCTATTAGTTTAAAAATAAAGAAAATGTGCTTATACTTCTTTTGACAAATTTTAGGCCCACTCTGCTATACATTTTGTAACATGAAAATATACTAAAGGTCAAAAAATCAGTCATCACCTGATTGATCACAAATCTTCCATTTATAGAGTAAAGTTAAATAGTTTTATGTGTTTGGATCCTTGCTCTCTTCTACTTCAATTTAGTTAGCCTTATATTGCAGTGATTTATGGATAGGGTTTAATTTCTCTAAACAATAGTACTAGTTACTACTGATTCCACATTTCTTTTAGCCAAGAAACTTTATGAAGTTAATGGTATTTCACTTATTTTTACAAGTACTTTACCATGATTATATATAGTAATTATGAGAAGAGAGGGAGAGTTTAAAAACCACTTACCCAAAATGTTTGCAAACAAAGATGTTTTAGACTCAAGATATTTCAGTTGGTAATATTTGCATAAGAGACATGCCCAATTTGTGACCTGTGGGCTACATGCTGCTAAAGATAGCTGTGCATGCATCCTCACACAAAAAAAGTCTATTTATTTACATACATTACGAGAATAGTTTTATTGTCAATATACTTTTGTTCTGTCAGCTCTGGGATAGACAGAAGGCTGATTAATGCCAAGCCTTGTTTTGCTTCTAGCTCAGGTCAACCTGGCTGGGATTGTCATGGAGAATGCAAACTAGGTCAGGGAATTTTAATTATGTATTTGTAATTGAACTGTATAGTTCTTGAGAATAAACTTTTTAAGTAACTATTTAAGTAACTATAGTTAATTGACACTTTACTATAAACACTAAATTTATTTATTATCTGTACCTTATAAACATAGTATGGAGGCAAATTTATGTGGTAGTTTTAGTATGATTGAGGTTCAAGTAGGGCTTGTCATCTGAGACTATGTGTGGAATCCCATTCTCAGTATTCTTGCTTTGTTTGTTTGTTTTGTTTTTGATTTATTTATCAAATAAAGTCCTTCCCCCCCCATGTATCCTCTCGTTCTCCCTCCCTTCCCCTGCCACTCCCTCCCAGTCAGCCTTCAGCCTTCCTCCTCACCCCCCCTCCCTACCCCTAAAGGACAAGAAGTCCCAAGGTGGATCAGCTCAGCATCCACTCCAGGCAGGTCTGATTTCCTCATCCTAGTGTCAAGACTGGGTTAGATGTTTCTCTGGAGGGAATGGGCACCAAAGTGCCAGCCCACATATAGAAACACAGTCTGATCCCTCCCCTCCAGGCTCCACATACTGCCTATGTCAGTGCCTTGAAGGTTCCCCAGAGGCTGTTCTTAATTCAGTGAGCTCCTCAGAGCTGCAGCTGGCCATCACTGTGGGAATTTTCCTCAAAAGCCCTATACTCTTGCTCATTTAGAGTCTCCTCCCCTGCTCTCAGCTGGAACAGGAGCTCAGCCCAGTGCTTAGCCATGTAGCTCTGCCTCTGCCTCTGCCTCTGCCTCTACCTCTATTCATTGTTGGATGTAGGTTCTGTGATGGCACTTGGGGTGTCTATTCATTTGATTACAGAGGAAGTTCTGTCTAGGCAACACCTTCACTATTGGTTGGAGACCTAGGCAGAGATATCCTGTGAGTTCTTGTAGGTTATCCTAGCACCCAGTCTTTTTCCAACCCCACATTGGCTTCCTCTATTAAGATCTCCATCTCTTTCTTTTTTCTTTTTTTTTTCTCCTTGTTGCTCCTCTCACTCAGTCATCTCCTTCTCTCGTGATTCCTTCCCACACCTTCTTGGTTGCAGCCCCTTATCCTCCCAATTCTTAGTTTCAACCCCTTATGCTCCCAATTAGCTAGGAAAAACTTCTCTATTCTCTTTTCCTAGGGGGGATCCCTGGATGTCTTTCTTAAATTCCTTCTAATCCCAAGCTTTTCAGGGGTTGTGGTTTTCAGCTTGGATGTTCTTTGCTTTTTGTCTAAAATCTACTAATGAGTGAGTACATCCCATGTTTATTTTTCTGGGCTTGTGATACCTCACTCAAGAGAATATTCTCCAAATCCATCCATTTGCCTGCAAGTTTTAGGATGCCATTGTTTTTCACTGCTGAGTAGTACTCCACTGTGTAGATGTACCACAGTTTGTCAATCATTTTGTGCTCAAAAGTTTGAGTTGTGGTATCCCCAAATTGAAGTTTTGGGTTTGAGATGTTCACATTGTCTAAAAACACACTGTATTTTTTATTTTTCCTTATCTATGAATGTTTTATGTGTGATATATATGTGTGTTCACATGTTTTTAAGTGTGCTCATGTACAGAGGAAAGCAGCTTTATATTTTTATCAGTGTTTCTCAAGTAAACTGACGCTCACTTTCACCTACTAGACTGGCTAGCCAGCAAGTACCAGAGATCATCCCCTGTACAGACAATGCTCAACTGGGATATTAGGCCTGGTTCATAAGGGACTGAGGATAAAACACAGGATTTTGTGATACTAAGCAAGCACTTTGTCAACTGAACTATATCACCAGTCCATAAAATCTCACATTCATTTTTGTCTTTTCTTTTTTTAAGTTTGTAAGTAAACTCATGGTCTTAAATCAAGTATGTTTATGTCTTAAGCTGCATTTTGTAGTTGATTTGGTTTGGCTATTTTGGACAGGGTCTCTTACCCTCTGTCTTATTTCTGGCCTCAAGCTTGGGTATTTTTGCTTCAGCTTCTCTGTGAAGGATTACAAGCAGGCATAATTTTGCCTGAACTCTGTATATTAAGGCCATAAAAAGTTTAAAAACTACCAAAATGTATTTTTTTTCCTTTATTTTGTATTTATTAAAAAAAAAACACACAGTAAAAAGAATTTAAAATGTGGAAGAGTTAACAATAACTATATAGAGGATAAGAATGATAAGCATGGCTTATCAAGGGTAGACATACAAATAAGATTGCTACACCTATATTTTCTTTGTGTTCATCTTTCCCTCTGAATTTTTTTTTTCCATCCCT
>PVIH01023932.1:7987-23914 GCA_004025045.1 Sigmodon hispidus
CTCTCTCTCTCTCTCTCTCTCTCTCTCTCTCTCTCTCTCTCTCTCTCTCTCTCTCTCTCTCGTCCTCGCAGTAGCTCTCCCCATCCCTCACATCAGCTATGTCTCCTATATAATTAACTCCTCCTCTGTTTCTATTCAGGAAGCAGCGGGTTTCCTATGGACACCAAACACAGCATATCAAGTTAAACTAAGACTAAATACCTCATACTAAGACTGATCAAAGCAACCTTGTATGAAGAATTTGGTTCCAGAATCTAACAATGGAGTCAGAGATAGCCCCTGTTCCCACTGGTAGGAGCCCCACAACCCTACACAATTGTCACTAATATGCCGAGGGCCTAGTTTAGTCCCATGCAAACTCCCTAGTTGTTGGTTCAGTCTCTGTGGATGAACAAGCGTACACTCCCACCAACAATGGAGGAGTGTTCCCCTTGCTCTACATCCTCTCCAGCATAGGCTGTCATCTGTGTCTTTTATCTTAGCCAATCTAACAGGTGTCAGGTGGTTTCTCAAAGTTGTTTTGATTTGCATTTCTCTGATAGCTAAAGATGATGAGCACTTTTTCAGGTGCCTTTCAGCCATTCGCAATTCTTCTGCTAAGAATTCCTTTTATAGATCTGAACCCCATTTTTTTAATTTGGTTATTCATTTGGTTATTCAAGGTTTTGGGCTCTAGATATTTGAGTTCTTTATATATCTTAGAGATCAGTTCTCTATCACTTGTAGGGTTAGTGAAAATCTTTTCCAATTCTGTAGGCTGTTGTTTTGTCCTATTGACAGTGTCCTTGGCTTTACACAAGCTTCTTAACTTCTGGAGATCCCACTTATTGATTGTTCGTCTTAGTGTCTGTGCCACTAGTGTTATATTTCTGAAGTGGTTGCCTGTGCCAATTAGTAGAAGTATATTTTCCACTTTCTTTTCTATCAAGTTTAAAGTGGCTGGGTTTATGTGGAGGTCTTTGATCCACTTGGATTTGAGTTTTGTGCAGGGTGACAGGCTCGGACCTATTTGCATTTTTCTACACACTTCCATCCAGCTATGCCAACACCATTTGTTAAATATACTATCTTTTTTCCATTGGATATTTTGAGCTTCTTTGTCAAAGATCAGGTGTTCATAGGTTTTTGGGTTAATGTGAAGATCCTCAATTGTATTCCATTGATCCACAAGTCTGTTTTTATGCCAGTACCAGGCTGTTTTTATTACTGTAGCTCTATAGTATAGCTTGAAGTCAGGGATGGTGATACCTCCTGAGGTTCTTTTGTTGAGTAAAATTGTTTTGGCAATCCTGGCTTTCCTGTTATTCCAAATAAAATAGAGTATTGTTCTTTCAAGGTCCAAAAAATATTGTGTTGGGATTTTGATGGGAAGTGCATTAAATCTGTAGATTTCCTTTGGTAGAATTGCCATTTTTACTATGTTGATCCTACCTATAAAGGAACATGGGAGAGCTTTCCATTTTCTGATATCCTCCTCAATTTCTTTCTTCGGTGATTTAAAATTTTGTAAAATAGGTCTGTTACTTCTTTGGTAACAGTTACTCCAAGGTATTCAATACTATTTGCAGCTATTATGAAGGGTAATGTTTCCCTTATTGCTTTTTCAGCTCTTCTATCTTTAGTGTAAAGAAGGGCTGTTGATTTCTTTGAGTTAATCTTGTATCCTGCTACATTGCTAAAGGTATTTATCAGCTCTAGCAGTTCCTTGGTAGAATTTTGTGGGTCACTCATGTATACAATCATATCATCTGCAAATAGAGATAGCTTCACTTTTTCTTTTCCAATTTGTATCCACTTAATCTCTTTTCGGTCCCTTATTGCTTCTGCTAAAACTTTGAGAAGTTTTATATTGAATAGATAAGAGGAGAGAGGACATCCTTGTCTAGTTCCTGATGTAGAGGGATTGCTTTGATTTTTTCCCATTAAGATTGATACTGGCTGTCAGCTTCCTGTAAATCGCCTTTATTATATTTAGGTATTCTCCCTGTATTCCTGATCTCTCCAGGGCTTTAATCATAAAGGAGTGTTGGATTTTGTCAAAGGCTTTTTCAACATCTAAGGATACGATCATGTGGTTTTGTTCCTTTAGAGTGTTTATATGATGGATAACGTTTACAGTTTTTCATATGTTAAACCAGCCCTGCATTTCTGGGATGACGCCTGCTTGGTTGTGGTGGATGATATTTTTTATACAATGTTGTACACGGTTTTCCAAAATTTTGTTGAGAATTTTCGCAACAATACTCATGAGGGAAATTGGTCTGTAATTCTCCTTCTTTGTTATATCTTTTAGTGGCTTGGGTATTAGGGTAATTGTGGCCTCATAAAAACATTTTGGCCATATTCCTTCGGTTTCTACTGTGTGAAATAGTTTGAGGAGTAACGGTAGTAATCCTTCTTTGAATGTCTGGTAGAGTTCAGCACTGAAACCATCTGGACCAGGGCTTATATTTTTGGGGAGGTTTTTAATGACAGCTTTAATTTCCTTAAGGGTTATAGGCCTGTTTAGGTAATTAATCTGATCTTCATTTAATTTTGATAGATGGTACCTGTCCAGAAAGCTGTCCATTTCTTCTAGGTTTTCGATTTTTGTGGAATACAGTTTTTCAAAGTATGATCTGATAATTCTCTGTATTTCCTGGGGATCTGTTGTTATGTCCCCCTTTTCATTTCTGATTTTGTTGGTTTGGACACTTTCTCTGTTTTTTGATTAGTTTGGCTATGGGCTTATATATCTTGTTAACTTTCTCCAAGAACCAATTCTTAGATTCATTGATTCTTTGTATTGTTCTTTTTGTTTCAATTGTATTGATTTCAGCTCTAAGTTTGATTATTTCTGCCATCTGCTCCTTCTAGGTGAGTTCGCTTCTAATTGTTCTAAGGCTTTCAGCTGAGCTGTTAGGTCTCCAGTGTGGGATTTCTGTAGGTTTTTCATGTAGGCATCTAGCGCTATGAAATTTCATTTTAAGACTGCTTTCATTGTGTCCCACAAGTTTGGATATGTTGCGGATTCATTTTCATTAAATTCTAGGATGACTTTTATTTTTTTCTTAATTCCTTCCTTGACCCAGAGATGGTATAACTGAGTGATGTTGAGCTTCAATGAGTTGGTAGACTTTCTTTGACTTTTGATGTTGTTGAACTCTAACTTTAGGCCATGGTGGTCCAATAAATTACAAGGGATTATTTACATTTTTTTGATCTGTTGATATTTGTTTTATGACCAATTATGTGATCAATTTTGGAGGAAGTTCCATCAGGAGCTGAGAAATATTTAAATTCCTTTGCATTTGGGTGGAAGCTTCTGTAGATATCTATTAATTCCATTTGCATCATAACCGCATTTAGACTCCTTATTTCTCTGTTGAGTCTCTGTCTGGTTGACCAATCCAGGATTGAAAGTGGGGTATTGAAGTCTCCCCCTATTTGGGTGTAAGAATTGATGTGGGATTCAAGCTTTAGCAGTATTTCTTTTACATAGATATGTGCCCTTATGTTAGGGGCATAAATATTCAGGATTGAAATCTCCTCTTGACCAATTTTTCCTGTGATGAATAAGTAATTACCATCTTGGTCCATTTAATGGCTTTTAGCTTAAAGTCTACTTTCTTAGATATTGGGATTGCAACCCACGCTTGGTTCTTAGGACCATTTGACTAGAAAATCTTTCCCCAGATTTTCACCAATACTACAAGTGATAGAGGACTTATCTCTAAGATATATAAAGAGCACAAGAATCTAGAGCCCAAAACCTTGAATAACCCAATCAAAAAATGGGGTTCAGATCTAAAAAGGGAATTCTCAGCAGAGAAATTACAAATGGCTGAAAGGCACCTGAAAAAGTGCTCACCATCTTTAGCCATCAGAAATGTAAATCAAAACAACTTTGAGATACCACCTAACACCTTTTAGATTGGCTAAGATAAAAGGCACAGATGTCAGCCTATGTTGGAGAGGATGGGGATCAAGGGGAACACTACTCCATTTTTGGTGGGAGTGTAAGCTTGTTCAGCCACTTTGGAATGCAATATGGCAGTTTCTCAGAAAATTGAGAATCAACCTCCCCAAGGACCCAGCAATACCACTTCTGGGTGTATACCCTAAAGATGCACATTCACACCCCAAAAGTATTAGCTCAACTATGTTCATAGCAGCATTATTTGTAATAGCAAGAACCTGGAAGCAACTTAAATGTTTCTCAACTGAAGAATGGATTAACACACTGTGGTTCATCTACACAATGGAGTACTACTCAGCAGTAACAAAAAATGATATCCTAAAATTTGCAGGCAAATGGATGGATTTGGAGAATATCCTCATGAGCAAGGTATCACTAACTCAGAAAAATAACCAGGGGATGTACTCACTCATTAGTGATTTCTAAACAAACAAACAAGAAAAAAGCAAAGCATTCCCAAGCTGCAAACCACAACCACTGAACAGCTTGGAATCAGGAACACCCTGGACTGACCCTTCTGATCCCCTCTCCCTAGAGGAATACCTGACCCACGCTTGAGGGAAGGGGGACAAAACTGGATTTGCCAGGAGTGGAGACTGAACTAAGCATTATTGGATCAGTGGGACCATGGGACTGTCTGCTGCCTGACCATGGAGGGAATGGGGAGTTGTGGAGAAGAAAAAATGATCTGATGTGGCAGGAGGGGGAAGGGACCTTGAATAAGGATATACAGGGATAGAAAAAAAAATTCAGAGGGAAAGCTTAACACAAAATAATTTTATGTGTTGCAAATTATTTGCATTATCACCCTTGATAAGTCATGCTTATGATTTTTATTTTCTTTACAGTTATTGTTAACTTATCAGCATTTTAAATTCAATTTACTGTTTTTCTTGATAAATACAAAATAGATAAAGAAAAAAATACAAATAAAAATAAAGGAAAAAAAAGAAAATCTTTTCCCAACCCTTTACTCTATGCCTGTGTCTGTCTTCGTGATTGAGGTGTGTTTCTTGTAGGGAACAGAAGGATGGCTTCTGTTGTTGTATCCATCTTGTTAGTGTGTGTCGTTTTATAGGAGAGTTGAGACCATTGATATTAAGGGATATTAGTGACCATTGATTGATATTTCCTGCCATTTTTGGTGGTAAATTGTTTGTATTTCCTTTCTCTGGAGCATTTTTCTGTGGAATTATTGATTGTTGTTTCATAGGTGCATCTGGGGTCCTTAAGGTGAAGTTTTCCCTCTAATTCAGTAGTACTGGATTGGTAGATAGATATTGTTTCAGTCTGACTTTGTCATGAAATATCTTGTTTCCTCTATCTATGGTGATTGATAATTTTGCAGGGTATAGTATTCTAGTTTGGCAGCCATGCTCTTTTAATGTCTGTATAACTTCTGACCAAGCCCTTCTAGCTTTCATCATTTCCATTGAATAGTCAGGTGCTATTCTATGGGTCTGCCTTTATATGTAAGTTGACCCTTTTCTTTTGCAGCTCTTACAATTTTTTCTTTGTTCTGTATGTCTTGTGGCTTGATTATAATGTGGCATGCTGACTTTTTTGGGGGGTCATATCTATTTGGTGTTCTGTAAGCTTCTTGTATCTTTATAGGCATTTCCTTCTTCAGGTTAGGAAAGTTTTCTTCTATGATTTTGTTGAAAACATTATGTGTGCCTTTGAGTTGGTATTCTTCTCCTTCTTCTATTCCTATTATTCTCAAATTAGGTCTTTTCATGGTATCCCAGATTTCCTGAACTTTTTGAGTTATGGCTTTTTTGGTTTTAGTATTTTCTTTGACTGATATATCTATTGGAGCTACTGAGTCTTCCACTTCAGTGATTCTATCTTCCATCTCTTGAACTCTATTTGTTATGTTTGTATCAGTGATTCCAGTTTTTTTCTTCAGGTTTTCTATTTTCTTCTTGGCCTCATTTTGTGCCTTTTTTTATTGCTTCTTTTTCAGTTTTTAGTTCCTGGCATGTTTCTTTCATTTTTTAGTTTACTTTTTCTTGGTTTTCTTTCATAGATTTGTTCATCTCTTCCAATTTTTGTTTGTATTTTCTTCTATTTCTTTAAGGCAATTTTTCATATCTTCTTTAAGAGCTTCAATGATCATCATAAAGGAATTTTTGGTGTTGCTTCCTTCTGTTTCCTCTTCATTGTTCAGTTCAGATCTTGTAATTGTAGGATTGCCACTTTCTTCTAGAGTTACCTTGTTGTTCTTTATATTATTATGTAAATTTTTGCACTGGCGTCTGCCCATGGCTTCAATGGTTCACAATTAGGTGGTTCCAGGTCAGTTGTGGCTTGCAGGCTTGTGTGTCTCCTGTCACCTCTGAGCAAAAGGTCTGCTCAATCTCTACCTCTGCTCTGGGACAGGGACTGAATTTCAAGTGTTCAATCCTTCTCTCTTTGCTCAGTTGGAGGCGGGTGGCCATGCAAATTCCCTCAGCAGCAGCTGGGGGGACCCTGGTAGTCAGAGTTTATCTCTGTCTGCTACAGAGTGTGTGGAGACACACTCCACAGACAGCATCTGGTCCCGGAACTGGAATCCCGAGGTTTTGTTTCTACAATGAGAAATCACATTTATAATTGCCCTACCAAGTAGTAGCTGATATTTTTGTACAACTTTGTGAAAAGGAACATTGTTTTCAGAAGTGTATTATGACTAAAATTAGACATTTCACTTGTTTGGAATTCAAAATCTTTTTTATTATTACTATTTATTTATTTATTTATTTATTTTTAGAAAATAACGTCTTTTTCTCATGTATCCCCTTGTTCTCCCTCTCTTCCCCCCCCCCCAATGCCTCCTTGTCTGCCTTTAGCCTCCCTCCTCCCCAGCCCCACATTCCCTCCCCGAAAAGGGCAAGAAGTCCCAAGGTGGATCAACTTCGCATCCAGGCAGGTCCAATTTCCTCATCCTAATGTCATGTCTGGGTTACATATTCCTCAGGGGAAAATGGGCTCCGAAGTGCCAATACATGCATAGAGACATAGTCTGATTTCTCCCCTCGAGGCTCCACATAATGCCCATGTCAGTAGATAGTTGCCTATCCTTGGAGAACCTAGTTTCTTTTCTTGAAGGTTCCCCAGTGGCTGTTCTTAATTCAGTGAGCCCTCCAGAGCTCCAGCCAGCCATCACTGTGGAAGTTTTCCTCATAAGCACTCTCCCCTTACTCATATAGACTCTTCTGCCCTGTTCTCTGCTGGACCAGGAGCTTCAGCCTCTACCGCTATTCATTGTTGTATATAAGTTCTGTGATGGTACTTGGTGTGTCTATTCATTTAATTACAGAAGTCCTGCCTAGGCAGCACCTACACTATTGGTTGGAGACCTAGGTAGGGACATCCTGTGAGTTCTTGTAAGTGACTGTAGCACCTGTTTGTTTTTTTTTTTTTTCCAACCGCACATTAGCTCATTAGCTTCCTTTATTAAGATCTCCATCTCTTTTTTTTCCTCCATCCTTGTTGTTCTTCTAACTCAATCATCTACTTCTCTTATGATTTCTGCCTACCTCTTCCTGGTTACAACCCGTTATGCTCCCAGTTAGCTAAGGAGATCTTCTCTATTTTCTCTTCCTAGGGGAATCCCTAGATGTCTCTCTTCATTTTCTTCAGATCCCCAACTATGTTTTATAGCTTGGGTGTTCTTTGATTTTTTTCTGCTTTTTGTCTAAAGTCAACTAATGAGTGAGTACATCCTCTGCTTATCTTTCTGCCCTTGTGATACCCCACTCAAGAGGATAGTCTCCAAATCCATTTGCCTGCAAATTTTAAGATATCATTTTTTTTTTTTTACTGCTGAGTAGTACTCCATTGTGTAGATAGATGTACCACACTTTGCTAATCCATTCTTCAGTTGAGGACTATCTAGGTTGTTCCCAGGTTCTTGCTATTACAAATAATGCTACTATGAACATAGTTGAGCCAATGCATTTGGAGTGTGAATGTGAGTCCTTTGGGTATAGGACCAATAGTGAGTATTGCTGGGTCCTTGGGGAGACTTTATTTCCAGTTTTCTGAGGAACTGCCATATTCTGCCTTTTGGAAGAATATCACTGTAATCATATAAAACAATTTCAAAGAGCAAAGATTGAATTTGAAATAATTGTAGCTGATTATAGCTGCTCCTTTGGACAGAATTTTTTATATTCTATTTTCTATCCATATATATACACATGTATTGGCACACAGGTCTCTTGGTTGTTTCTGCTCTTTACTCATTTATTACTTATAAATGTCTGCCCTTAGTTTGTTTCTTGCCATCTTTTCTTAAATTAAATTAATCCATGTGCCTTTTGCCTCTGAGCTTTCTCCTTTTCATATTTCCATGAATCTTACTGTCTCTCTTACTCTGTGACTGGCTGGATGGCTGGGTGGCTGGCACCTAGTATCCTCTTCTCCTCCTTCTCTTACTTCTCTTTTTTTTTTTTCTGTTGCTAGATTTCTTCTCCCATGTATTCTCTCTGCCTGCCAGCCCCACCTATCCTTTCTGCAGCCTTGCTATTGTCCATTTAGCTTTTTATTTATCAGGTATTTTAGACAGGCAAAGGAGCACAGCTTCACAGAGTTAAACAAATGCAACATAAACACAAGTAAATCACCTGAAAATAATATTCTACAACATAAGTCCTTTCAAAAGTAATGGCAATTAACTTGCCATAAGATAATTAGCTATTTATTCCACAAAAACAATCAACTAATAAATAACTGACTGAACCTCTTAATGGTTTTAAAAAATATGTAAACACATTCATACTATTAAAGTAACATTTAGATGTATATATGTATATAGTGTAAAATACAGTGTGCTTTCCCTTTAAATTTTTGTAGCTCAGAGACTCTTTATGATGTCATGACTCAACATTATTAGTTTGACCATACACATGCTGAGATCCTGGCAGAAGATAGGCAAAGAAAATGTCTCTCTCAAAATTGTAAGCCCTCTTTTTAATACTATTTTAGTATTCTTAATAATTAACACGTTAAATTAACTTACTTAGTTAGGTGTAAAGATAATAGTGGCAATTAGAGTAGATTTACACTTAAGTTCATGTTGTTGAGACCATGTGTAATCTCTGTCTCTGTCACTATGACCACTTTGCCCAGGGGCACATTGGCAAATGACAGGGATGGCTGAGGAAAAGGGCTGATTGTCCATAGAATGGGTCATCATATCTACTTCATTATTTAACTATTCCTCCCTGAAGTCATCTTTTGATGAGTATTTACATAGGGCACAAATATCTTTATATCCCTTGACCTGGCTATTCTGTCAAACCATGATTCAGTGAACAATCCCATATCTAGCCATTTCTCCTTTCAAGTGAAATGTACAACCATGTGTACTAACCACTGTGAAGATTTTCTTTCAGGTATCTTTTAGAATTGTTCCAGAACGGGGTTATAATGCTGCAGCTCTTCATTTCAGGGTGGTGTCTGCATTACATAAAGAATCATCAGTAAACCATGTCACCATGTCCTACTCTCCTCTTGCTCAGTCAACTTACCGTAGACACACTCCAAGACCCTAAATCCTATAGATGCTTGAAGGGAGCAAAAGGCATTGAAAGGGGAGTAGAAACCATAGGTATTTGGGCAGCTTCATGTAATTTACTTGTCTTTTCAAGACCTGCTTGTACCCAATCTCAAACACACACACACACACACACACACACACACACACACACACACGCACGCATGCACGCACACACACACACACACACACATATATATATACACACACACGTGCACATATATAATTTCCATTTGATAATGATTTCTACTGTTATGTCTTACTTTATAGCTTGGTGGATCAGTTAAAACCCAGTTCATAACAGGCAGCTCGGGTTACATGGTAATTTGGTAGTCCAGTGTTTCAATTAAAAACCAAATAGCAGGCCAAGAGCTTTATCTCTCCTCTGGGATTCACCTATAAGGGCCTGCCAAAGGCTCCAATAAGCATCCATATCTGCAACTGATACCTCAAATATCATCAGGTCTACTATATCATATGGTCCAAGTGGTAAAGCAATCTGTACAGCAGCCTAGACCAGTTGAAGAGCCTTCTCCTGTTCCAGGCCCCACACAATACTAGCAGGTTTCTGAGTTACTTAGTATATAGGCTGAAAGAACACACCTAGATGAGGAATGTGCTGTCTACAGACCCTAAATAGGCCCCCAAAGCATTCTGCTTTTTTTGGTGTGGGGGAAGATAAAATAAGTAAGTCTTCACCCGAGAAGGAATATCTCTGTGTGCCTACCACTGGCCTCCTAAGTATTTCACTAAGGCCATTGAATTTTAAATGGATTATTTTCCCTTCCTCAGACAATCATATGTGTTACCAATGAGTTTTAAGTGGTTGTTAACTCTTGCTTACTTGGTCCAATCAGCATAATGTCATCAAAATCATTATTTATCATTGTGATAGTTTGTGGAAGGGGTACACTATCAAAATCCCTTGGAACTAAGTTATTACACAGAACTGGAGAGTTAATATATCTTTGAGTTAACTGTAAAAGTGTATTTTAGCCTTCCCAAATGAAAACAAATCACTTCTGGTGGCTCTTATGAACAAGTATTGAGAAAAAGGCATTTGCTAGATCAACAGCTGCATACCATGTACCAGATGTGTTAATCTACTCAGTTAAGGACACCATAACTGGAACATCAGCTGCCATCAGAGTCACTATCTGATTGGATTTTTATTTTCAGCTGTCATTATTCATGATCCATATGTCTTCAGCACTGACCAGATAGGAGAATTAAAGGAGATTTGGTGGGAACCACCACTTCTGCATCTTTCAAGTCCTTGATAATGACACTAATTTCTGCATTCAAGGAATGCAGGTGCTGGTTTTGGTTTATTATTTTCTCTGGAAGAGGCAACCCTAAAAGCTCCCATCTCACCTTTGTAAGCATAATAGTCCTCAGTACACAAGTTAGGAATCCAACATGGGATTTTACCAAATTCTAAATATATCTATTCCAATTACACATTCTGGAACTAGGAAAATGACCACAGTATGATTTTGAAGGTACACTGGACACATCACGAGTCAAACTTCAGCCAAAATTCCATTAGTTACCTGATCTTCATAAGCCCCTACTTTTAAATAGAAGGCCACAATATTTATTAGGGTTTCTACAAATCAGTGTTAATTTAAAACCAGTATCTAAGAGACCTCAGAAAGTCTTATAGTTTCTTTTTTCTTTTGTAAATTTACCATTGTAAAGACCGTAGGACTGGAAATGCTAACAGCAAAACTCTTGGCCATTTTATCTCCTCAGGAGAACCTGGCCATCTCTTTATAAAAGAGGTTCTAGATCTTTTAACTGGCTCAAGTCTGGGAATTGGTTCATGACCAAGGATCTCTTTTTCCAGGATCTAATGTAATCTTTCTGTTGTTTGAGAAATTTTTTTGTTTAGTTTTTTTGTTTTTGTTTTTTTTAACTTTCCAATCCACAGGTAACATTTATTTTTTTCTATACATTCATTGTTTAATAAAGCTAGAGTAACTTTCCAATACACAGGTAACATTTATTTTTTTATTTTTCTCCTTTTTTTATTATTATTATTATGAACAAAGAAGTCACACTTTCTAACCTTGTATATTCTTAATCTAGGTCCCTTTCCCCTCCCACCACAATTTTATGCTTGTGCAGATTAAACAAAAAATGCAATAGGAGTCTTTTCTATTTCATACCAGGATATACCATGACAGATTGACATCAAATGTATATGCAAGTTGTGCTATGCCACCATAAAAATAATGATGGACATTGATTTTCCTATTCTGACTGTTATGATAGCTACAATCACCCTGGTGATTAAGCGATGTCATCAGGCTCCTACTACTCAGGGGCCCAGTCAAGCCCATCACATTGAATTCATTCACCTGAGCAGCAGCATCTCTAGCTCTGTCTGGCACAAAGAAATGAGCAACACTAAAGCTCTTCAAATGTCCTAGTGCCCTTTTCATGTTTTTGTATCTTATAGGAGTCATGTCTTCTAAACCTTCCTATTGTATAGGATTGAGTTTTGTACTGTGTATCAACTCTAGCATTGCAATTTCCTTGAACATGAAAATCCTTTCAGCAACTCTATGCAAATAAATATCAGGCATCTCCAGTTACTTTTCAGTAGTCCATCTTTTGACAAATTATAAAGCCAACCAATCAAACTTTTTACACAATGTTTAAGATTTCAAGCTTCCGAATTAAACCTAAAATCTATACTCATTGGGCCCATAGCAATAAATTTACCCTGGCTTAGTTTTACATTTCTCTTACCATCATTCCACATGCTTAAAATCCATTGCCACACATATTCTGCAGATTTCTGCTTCAATGAATTAACACATTCATTAAGCTTTTTAGTGATATAGCATATATACTCATATACTAAATGTTCTACCACACATCTAGAAGAATATTTATCCTAAAGTCTTGTTATTGGTCTAGAGGTGACAATTGAAGGGTCATCAAGGACCTCAGCATTATCTTGCTTGGTGCTCCTTCAGGAAAGGTTACTGCTGCTTTGGCAAACAATCAGTGTCCTTTCCTTATACTCTCTGAGGCTGGAACTTGGATTTTCTTTGTAATTAAGCTAATCTTTCAATGAGAATTTGGGCTTTATTTTCCATAACTTGAGTTCTGTGGCTACTAGAGAGAAAAATCTCTTCCAGGAAATACTTAGAAACCAACTTTAGATTGTTTTATGCATCTGGAGCCATTATTTCACTAATTTTTTTTCCTTTCCTTTAGCACTATATAAAGAGATCTAAAAGTTGGTTAATTTTATTACAAAATTCATTCTTTTCCTTTGACACTACATACTGAGACACTAGAAACTGGTTAATTTTATTCCTAAGCTCTTACTTTCTGTTTAGTAGAAATGCAAATCAAAACAACTTTGAGATACCACCTTACACCTGTCAGAATGGCTAAGATAAAAACCACAAAGGACTGCCTACACTGGAGAGGATGCAGATCAAGAGGAACATACTCCCATTGCTAATGAAATTATAAACTTGTCCAGCCACTCTGGAATATTGTATAGTGATTCATCTTGGTCTCTTTTAATTGATTTTAGTTTGAAGTCTACTTTGTTAGATATTAGGATAGCAATACCAGCTTGTTTCTTGAGGTCATTTAATTGGAAAATCTTTTCCCAACCCTTTACTCTAAGCCTGTGTCTGTCTTTGAGGTTGAAGTGTGTTTCTTGTATGCAGCGGAAGGATGGTTTCTGTTTTTTCATCCATCACATAACGGGTGTGTGTTTTTATAGGTGATTTGAGTCCATTGGTAATAAGGGATATTAGTGATCACTTGACTGTTATTTCCTGTTATTTTTGGTGGTACCTTGTATGTATTTCCTTTCTTTGAGCTTTTCTTCTGTGAAATTATCAGTTGTTTGTGGTTTCATGGGTGTATGTGAAATCCTTAGGTTGGAGTTTTCCCTCAAATGCTTTCTATAGGGCTGGATTTGTGGATATTATTGGTTAAGCTTGATTTGGTCGTGAAATATCTTGTTTACTCCATCTATGGTGATTGATAGTTTTGCTAGGTATAGTAGTCTTGGTTAGCAGTCATGCTCTTTTAGTATTTGCATAACTTCTGACCAAGACTTTCTTGCTTTCATTGTTTCCATTGAATAGTCAGGAATTATTCTGATCACTCTGCCTTTATGGATCAGTTGGTCCTTTTCTTTTGCAGCTCTTAATTTTTTTCTTTTTTCTGTATGTTTTTTGGCTTGATTATGTGGCAGGCAGACTTTTTGAGGGAAGTCTAATCTATTTGGTATTCTATAAGCTTCTTGTTGCTTTATAGGTCATTTCCTTCTTTAGTTTGGGCAAGTTTTCTTCTATGATTTTATTGAATACATTATCTGTGCCTTTGAGCTGGAATTCTTCTTGTTCTATACCTACTATTCTCAGGTTAGGTCTTTATATGGTGTTCTAAATTTCCTGAACATTTTGTATTATGGCTTTTTTTGTCTTTAGTGTTTTTTAGACTAATGTTTCTATTTCTCCTATTGAGTCTTCCATTCAAGAGATTCTCTCTTCCATATCTTGGATTCTATTGGTTATGCTTGTATCTATAGTTCCAGATTATTTCTTCAAAGTCTCTATTTCATCCTTTGCTTTGTTTTGTGCCTTCTTTATTGTTTCTATTTCAATTTTTAGTTCCTATATTGTTTCTTTCATTTGTTGGTTTTCCTTTTCTTGGTTTTCTTTGCTTTCCTTGAAGGATTTGTTCATCTCTTCCAATTTTTTTTTGTATTTTTTTTATCTCTTTAAGGGAATTTTTATATCTTCTTTTAAAGCTTTTGTAATCTTCATAAAAGTGTTTTTGAGGTTGCTTCCTTCTGTTTCCTCTTCATTGCTCTGTTCAGGTCTTTGTGTTGTAGAACCACCAGTTGCTTCTAGTGTTGCCTTGTTGTTCTTTATATTGTTATATGTATTTTTGCACTGGTGTCTGCCCATTGCTTCAGTTGTTCACATTTAGTTAGCTCTTAGTCAGTTGTGGTTAGAGGGCTTGTGTGTCTCTTTTTTGCTCTGAAAATGGGGTCTGTGCAGTCTCTAACTTTGCTCTGAACACCGGTCTCTTTGTTTCAAAGGTGTCTGTCTGTCTGTCTGTCTATGATGATGCGGCTTACCCTGGAGGTGATTCCTGGCCATGGAAGGTCCCTTCTGCTAGGGGTTACTGGGGAATGACCCACCAAGTTTTAGCGTAGGGCCAGCCAGCTAGCTGAAAGTCTGTGATCAGAATCCTGGGTATGACCCAGTCTCCTGGAGAGGGATTCTCTTTGACAGCAGCCCAGGAGCTGAGGTTCCCTGACCACAGAGTTTGTTCTAGACACAGTTCAAAGTCTGTCTCTGACATTCTTTATAATAAAATTCTTGAAGACATCAGGAACATTCAAGGAACATACATAAACATAAAATAGGCAATTTATTGCAAGCTTATAGTCAACTTCAAATTAAATGGAGAAAATTTCAATTTTCCTAAAATTAGAAACATGAAAAGGTGGTCCACTCTCTTAATATCTATTTAATATATAACATTGAATTAAATAGAAGAAAAAGTGGGAAATGGTTTTGAATCCATTGGCACAAAAGACAAATTTCTAAACACCAATACCATAGTATTTAAGATCAACACTTAATGAATGAGACCTCATGAAACTGAGAAGCTTCTGTAAGGCAAAGGACATTGTCAATAGGACAAAATGACATTCTACACAATGGAAAAAGCTCTTCACTAACTCCACATCTGACAGAGGACTTATCTCTAAGATATATAAAGAACTCAAGGAAGAAGACATAAAAAACCACAAATATTCAATTAAAACGTGGGGTATAGATCTAAACAGAGAATTCTCTTTTTTAAGGAATGTAAAATGACTGTTTATTTTTTTGTAAAGCAAAAGTTTTTATGAAAAATTGTTAATTTTATAAAGTAATTTGAGTTCAATTAAGACTATAAAAGAATATGAGTTGAAAAGTATGGCTATATTAAAGGTAAAGACAATCTCCCCAAGGACCCAGCAATACCACTTCTGGGTATATACCCTAAAGAGGCACATTCACACTCCAAAGGTATTAGCTCAACTATGTTCATAGCAGCATTATTTGTAATAGCAAGAACCTGGAAACAACCTAGATGTCCCTCAACTGAAGAATGGATTAACAAACTGTGGTACATCTACTCAATGGAATAATACTCAGCAGTAAGGAAAAATGATATTCTAAAATTCACAGGCAAATGGATGGATTTGGAGAATATCCTCCTGAGCGAAGTCTCACAAACTCAGAGAGATAAGCAGGGGATGTACTCACTCACTAGTGGTCTCTAAACAAACAAACAAGAAAAAAGTCAAACATGCCCAAGCGGCAAACCACAACCACGGAACAGCTTGGGATCAGAAACACCCTGGACTGACCCTTTGGATCCCACT
>PVIH01023933.1:0-23809 GCA_004025045.1 Sigmodon hispidus
CTTAGGTAGATGTGTGGGTGAGGAAGGACTCTTTGGAGTTTAATTATGCTCTAGTAAGAAAATGAGCAGCATGAATGGGCTTTTTTGTAAATGAGGAGAAAATAAGAGTGGGTATGAAACTGAGAGGACTGATAACTGAGTTTGATGGGGTACATGATGTAAAATCACCAAATAATAAATAAAAATATATAAAAAATTTTTAAAAATGGGGGCATGTGACTTTTCCTTCTGCCAGATCTATGACCCCATCTGGTGGACACTCCTGTGTCCCAGGGTCTGCTGCCTCAATGGGTGTATCACTCCTTTCTTGTTTCCTTGTTCTTTGTCTCCTCTAGCTTTCAGGGTTTCCTGAACTCTGAGGGAAGGGATTTGATGGAGACATATTTTTTAAGGCTGAGTATTTCAAGAACTCTCAATCTCCACATATTGTCTGGCTGTGGATCTCTTTGTCCCCATCTGCCACAGAAGTAAGCTTCTCTGACCATGGCTGAGCAATGCACTAATCTACGAGTATAACAGAATGTTATCTGGAGTCATTTTATTGTTTTATTGAGAACAGTAGTATTATGTTTTACCCTAGTTCTCTGGGCTATCTTGTTTTATGTAGTTTGTCATCTAAGCAGTAGTAGTAGAGATGAGTTTCATCTCTTGGATTGGGCTTTTGTCAAATCAAATATTTGTTGATTATTCCCACAAGTTTTGAGCTACCACTGTACTAGCAAATTTTTCAGGCAGGACACCATTGTAGACTTAAGGTTTTTATCAGAGCTTGGGTTTATATTTCTCTTTTGGTAGAATAGAGAGTACCTCTGTGGATCAAAGACATTAGTCCCTATGGTTTGAGGCATTGTGTAGGCACAAGCTAAACATCTTCTTGTTTAATGAGTTGCGTAGGTAGTATTTTCAGCAATAGAATCATGCCATCAGTTTGTGTAGAGAAACATGTAGTCTTGGCAACAACCTGTGTTGTTTGGTGTTTCCCATTGGATTCCTTTGATCAACAAATCAGTTACATGTAACTCATTCCTTATACTGATAGCTTTATGGATTGATCAGCAATTCCCAGTTGGAGATCATTCTACCCATTATTTGGTAACTTCAACTAGACAGTATTTGCATGTGTATATACTTTAGGAAGCCTCTTCTGCATCATGATTCTAAACTACCCTTCAAATAGCCTTTAATTTTAAGTGTTTCTTCTCATATTCCATTCCTCATCCCTCTTTCCTTTCTTTCTGTACTTGATCTTTCCATCCCAGTTCTCACCACACCCATCTATCCATAATTATCTATTCCCATCCTCCCTTCTCTAGAGAGATCTGTCGACCCTATTTCTTTACACTATATCTAACCTTTGTACATCTTGCTTATCATTAACTTAACAGCCAGCATGCATATATAAATGAATACACTATATTTGTCTTTTGCGGTATGGTTTAACCTAACTAGGATGTTTTGGTTATTGTTTTATTTTTTGGGACATGATTTCTCTGTGTAGCCCTGGCTGTCCTGGAACTCGCTCTATAGACACAGGCTAGCCTTGAAGTCAGAGATTAGCTTGCCTCTGCCTCCTGAGGGCTAGAATTAAAGGCTTGTGCCACCATGCCTTGCAGGATAAATTTTTCAACTTTCATTCATTTATTTGCAAATTTCATAATTTTATTATTTTTAATGGCAGAGTAACATTTCACTATGTAGATGTACCACATTTTCCTTATTTGCTTATCCATTGAGGGAAATCTAGGTTGTTTCCAATTTATAGTTATTGTGAATTTAGTATCAATGAAAATGGCTGAGTGTCTGTGTAGTAAGATGATGCATCCTTTAGGTATATGCCCCAAAATAATATAGAGGGATTGTGATTTAGATCAATTCCCATCTTCCTTGAAGAATGATGATCCTGATTTCCATAGAGGATGTACAAGTTTATAGTTCTATCAGCAATGGATGAGTATAGCCCTTTTTCCACATCCTTGACAGCATGAGCTGTCACTTTATCTTTACCATTCTGATGGGATTAAGATGAAATCTCAAAGTAGTATTGATTTGCATTACCCTAATGGCTGAGTATGTTGAATACTTCTGTAAACATTTCTCAACCATTTGCATTACCTCTTTTGAGACTTCTCTTTTTAATTTCCTTGTTTCTTTTTTGTATATAGTTTTTTAATTCTTTATGTAGTTTAACTATAAATGTATAGTTGGTAGAAATCTTTTCTCATCCTGTGGGATGCCACTTTGTTCAAATTCTGGTGTCCTCTGCCATGCAAGAACAAATCAGTTATGAGTTCCCATTCATTAATTGTTGATCTTAGTGATTGTGCTATCAGTGATCTGTTCAGAAAATCTTACCCTGTGTCAATGAATTCAAAGCTACCCCTCATCTTGTTTTCTACCAAGTTTGGTATACTTGGTTTTATGTTGAAGTCTTTGAACCATTTGGAGTTGAGTTTTTTTGTTTTTGTTTTTGTTTTTTTTTTTTTCAGTGTGATAAGTACAGATGTATTTGAACTCTCCTATATGCAATTTTTCATTTTGGCCAGCAGCATTTGTTAAAGAAATTGTCTATTTTCCCATTGTCTATTTCTGGTTCCTTTATCAAAACTTATGTGTCTGTAGTCATGTGGAGCTATTTCCAGGTCTTCAATTAATTTCCATTTTCAAATTGTTAGCTTGTTTCACTACCATATTATTTTTATTACTGTATCTCTGTAGTTCAGTTTGAGACTGGGGATGGCAACACATCTAGCAGTTAATGTGTGTGTTTCCATATGAAGTTGAAATGTTTCAAGATCTGTTAGGGATTATGCTGGAATTTTGATGGGGATTTTATTAAAGCAAAGATGGATTTTGATAGAATGATTATTTCACTATTTTTACTATCTTAATTCATGAGCATAGAAGATCTTTCATCTTCTGATAAATTTTAAGTTTGTTTCTTCAGTGTCTTAAGTTTTTTTATCAAATACATCTTTCATTTGCTTAAAGTTAAACCATGATATTTTATGCTACTTAAGGCTATTATGACATGTGCTTCTCTAATTTTTTTGTAGTTCATTTGTAATTTGTATATAGAAAAGCTATTGATTTGGTTAGTTAATTTTGTATCTTGTTACCATACTTAAATTGTCACCTGTAGAAATTTCCCAGTGGGTCCTTGGGGAGATTGATTCTCAATTTTCTGAGAAACTGCCATACTGTATTCCAAAGTGGCTGAACAAGCTTACACTCTCACCAACAATGGAGGCGTGTTCCCCTTGCTCTGCATCCTCTCCAGCATAGGCTGTCATCTGTGTCTTTTATCTTAGCCAATCTAACAGGTGTCAGGTGGTATCTCAAAGTAGTTTTGATTTGCATTTCTCTGATGGCTAAAGATGATGAGCACTTTTTCAGGTGCCTTTCAACCATTTGTAATTCTTCTGCTGAGAATTCCCTTTTTAGATCTGAACCTCATTTTTTGATTGGGTTATTCAAGGTTTTGGGCTCTAGATTCCTGAGTTCTTTATATATCTTAGACATCAGTCCTCTATCACTTGTAGGGTTGGTGAAAATCTTTTCCATTCTGTAGGCTGTCATTTTGTCCTATTGACAGTGTCCTTGGCTTTACAGAAGCTTCACACTCCATCAACATTAGCTCAACTATGTTCATAGCAGCGTTATTTGTAATAGCAAGAACCTGGAAACAACCTAGATGTCCCTCAACTGAAGAATGGATTAACAAACTCTGGTACATCTACACAATGGAGTACTACTCAGCAGTAAGAAAAAATGATATCCTAAAATTTGCAGGCAAATGGATGGATTTGGAGAATATCCTCCTGAGTAAGATATCACAAACTCAGAAAGATAAGCAGGGGATGTACTCACTCATTAGTGGACTCTAAACAAACAAACAAACAAACAAACAAGAAAAAAGGAAAGCATGCCCAAGCTGCAAACCACAACCACTGAACAGTTTGGGATCAGAAACACCCTGGACTGACTCCTTGGATCCCACTCCCCCTAGAGGAACACCTGACTCACTCTTGAGGGAGGGGGGAGAAAACTGGATCTGCCAGGAGTGGAAACTGAGCTAAGCAATATTGGGTCAGTGGGACCATGGGACTGCCTGCTGCCTGCCCAGGGAGGGGATGGGGAGTTGTGGAAAAGAAAGAATGACCTGATGTGGTGGGAGGGGGAAGGGACCTTGAATAAGGATATACAAAGATAGAAAGTGTGACTTCTTTGTTCATAATAATAATAATAATAATTTAAAAAGATGCCAAAAAAAGAAATTTCCAAGTGAAAGTTTTAGATATATATATACACATATATATTTGTATGTATATATATATATTACTATTATATCATTCGCAAGTAAAGATACTTTGATTTTTTTTCCTCTCAGATTTATTAGCCCTTAATATCCATCAGTTGCTTTATTACTGTAGTTAATACTTCAAGTAGAGTAGTTTATTGAATAGGTATAAAGAAAGTAGACAACTTTTTTTGTTCCTAATTGATTTGGATCTTTCTGCATTTAAACTGATGATGTTAATCTTGAGCTTGCTGTGTCTTTATTGGGTCTCTTGTATCTCTAGTCTCTTCAGGACATTTATCATTAAGAGGTGTTGAATTTTGTAAAATGTTTTTTCTGCAACTAAGGAGATAATCATGTGACTCTTTACATTTAGCTTGCTTTTATTTTGGATTAAATTTATTAATTTACTTATTTCATAACTGACATTTAGATATTAAATTGGCAACTGTAAAAAAGTATTACGTCTGATTTAGTCTGAATTAGTTTACCTCATTTATTGTGTTCCTATGACAGAAAGATCTTCTTTATTCTCAGGTATGATACAGAGTTTTGGAAAAATATTCATTAAAATATAAATTATTATATTTCAGTAAATTGGTCATTTAAAGTATAATTGTGACAGAATGTATCCCTTACTATAAATTCTCTACTACATTTCATAAGAAATATCTTAGTTAATCAAACAAATAATTATTTTGTTCATCTTGCCTATGAATAACTCATATATGCACATGCAGCATCATTTTAAGCATCAAAATAAAGAATATCCTTAAAAATAAGGCATAATTGTGATTTTCTATGAGAAACAAGCACATAAGATTGAGGTGTGTGCATATGAAAGACTACTCTGTGTTGTGAGTTCAAGAAAGTCTTTTCTGAACACAGAATACAGATGGAAATGGACCATGTCAAAACTGGAGCTTAGATTTTAGAGAGAAAGAATGGATAAGAGCTTATTCTCAGTAACTCACTCCTAGGCATCATTTAGCTTGGACAGAAGAACCACTGGAATGTTCCAAAAAACACTGACTAAAAAATATAAATAAATAAAGCATCCTGGTAAATATCTCTACAGGAAACGCTAGCAACTTACAAGGGATACATGCCATCCAAACAGTTTAATAGCCCCCAAGGAACTGAACAATGTTATGTTTTTATCTAGTTACAAATGTTCTTATTTTCTCTACTTTAGAATCTTCAATGTTTATTTGTTTGTTTTATCCATAACCTTATTAGGCCTACTGGAAGCATAAATTTGTTTGAAGTAAAATTATTTCTGTGATTTATACTTCCTTCAGTGTATAGATCTAATTCTTAGTAGTTTTCCATCAGTAATCAAAATGTAAATCTGGTGTGTACATGCAAATTCTGAATGCACACACTGCCACATAGATGCATTCCTTCAGAATAGAGTAGTGACAGACAGAGCTTAACAGACATAAGGAAGACAGACCATGGCTCTGCCATTTGTTGCTCATGCAAACTGTGTGGCTTAGTATACTATTCAGATCTGCATCTGACAGCTGAGCTCCAGTGGTCTCCCTTCATGTGCCCTCTGTTCCCACCAGAATAAATGTCTCTAAGTCCCAGATATTTCCCTATACATTCAATTTACTTTTATAGATGATGTAGACATCTACTACCTGAAAATAGACTCATGCCCTCATTATCTACCAAATTTAAAATCCTACTCAGCTCTATTTGTACTTAGCCTTAAAAGGAATCTTAATATTTTTCAAAGTCATTCTTTGGCATTTTTTTTTTATTTCCTATATGCATGCAACATTAGGAAGCATCAGGTATGCATTATATTTTGTGTATTTTTCATATTATTTCAGTTATCTATTTTATTGTTTTTAAAAAGTCAATATTGAACATCATATAAAAAGCAAAACATTCAGAATAGATATCATAAAAGAATACTTCTTTTTTCTCTAAAATACATGAAATGTAAAAAACAAAATCTAAAGCTTCTCAAGCCAGGTTAGGCTCAGCTACAGATAAAGAAAGCACAGTAGGTCACAGCTAATGGCCATGGATGCACTATGGTCACCACAAATTTCTGCTAAGCAACCCTTCTACAGACAAACCAGAAGTTTTGGTTTGGTTTGGTTTTTTGTGTTTGTATGCATTGTAAATCACTTTATTAACCCATCTATTTCAGTTATCTTAATCCCCAATTTTTTATGTGTTTTCACCCAGTAAATTATATAGATTCTATGGTATTGGTGCCTTGTACATTCCAGCACCAAGAATAAAACTAGAATGTGAAGATCATTTAATAGCTGATTGTTACTCATGGGCCTTTTCAATCCATGTGTCCTGTTTGAGCCCCCATTGTTAACTATTGAAATAATAATGATAGAAATATTATACTGCTTAGTTCATTTAAGTTCTTACTAAATAAGGAAATATCTTTAGATCTTGTGGCAAATAGTCTGTAACACAGAAAGTGTGAGACAACAAAAACTGAGTGCTGATCATGTCCTAGATCACGAATATACAGACACTTTGCCTATCAGAGACATGCCCTTAATAATCATCTTGACTTTCTCACTATTAAGACAAACAACTACATGTATTTCTGTCTGGGTAATTATACTCATGATAGTAAGAATGACCCTGTTCATGTTGGAAGAATAATGAGTAAGAGAGAGTAAATGAGCTAATATAAGAACTCCAAGCAAGACAATAGTACTCTACACTTAAGTGGTTATAAATTCAGGAGACTGTGACTTTAATACATTTTATATCATTGCAAATGTTTGTTCTACTCCCAAGGAAGATTAAAAATAAAAAATTCCTGAGTTTGGCTCAGGAGCTTCTTTCTCTGCTGGCAGTATGTATCAGACTAAATGTCACAAGAATATTTGAGCATATGTGGATAAATATTTACACTCATTTTAAGCAGAGATTCCAAATTCCTTGTTGTTTTTCAGAAGAGGCCCAAACCTAGTGGTAAAAGTCATGAATAGAACTTTTTCATTCTTCCTAAATAGGAAGGGGGCTTTCAAGGATTCTTGCCCTATTTTTCTCCTTCCATTCTCTTTGGGTTTGAAATGTTGGAAGGAAGAATTGGCTAGCGGCCACAGAATTTTTTACCCAGCCACTTCAAATTATTGCTCCTTGGTCCCTGCGAGCCAGTAGACAATTCAAGTGTGAGCTCGGAAAAACAAAAATATTAAGCAAAGAAAAGGGAAGGACTGTAGGAGATGTAGGATGAATAGGGAACTCTTGGAATAATGCCTAATGCTATAGCCTTGGAGTACAAAGAATATGGAAGGACTTTCTGATTTCAAGGGGAAGGAGATACCACTGAACTTTGTTGTCCAGCTCAACTGCTACATGAAACCCTATTGCTGAAGGAATTACATGTTCTGAGTACAGGACATAGAAATATCAAACTGAAATTGACAATGAAGCATCCTCCTCAGTGTTTAGCATTTACAGTGGAAGAGATGCCATTCAAAATGTTCTATTGAGGAGAAGACCTTCAATGATCTCATAAAGAAATTGATCCTGTATGCTGTGCTATGACACTGACTTGCTACACATGATTTAGTGACTGGAACAATGTTAAGAATGTGCTTTCCAATTGGATCTGAAACCCTTAACATGGGACCAAATACATGCCTGGTGCTATAAATCTCATCATATATGGCTAAGAAAGTCATCTGCCTAATGAGATACTCTACTACTGCCATTTGCTAGATGGACATGCAATTAAATTGTCTTCTAATTATTAATGTTTGTGCCCATAAATATTTTTGGCAATAAACAATGGTCAACACAAAGATGAATGACTAGTTGAAGTGCTGATGATATATAGCTGTGTGCTCATGTATGAGACATCTATGTCAGTCATTTGTTTCTGAGGAACATCACAGAAGAGAGGTTGGAAAGACTGTAAGATGTAAAGAACCAGGAAAAGTGCTGTGAAATGCAGCGTTCTACATATGACATGGCCACTGTTGTCACAGACAAACAGCATGTCTGACCATATGCACAGACAGCACACACACACACACACACACACACACACGCACAAGTAGAAAGGCAAAGAAAGAAGATGTCCGTAGTAATGGGAAGGAGATATGAGAAGCCAATTTGCTGACTATGATCACAATACATCCTATATAGTATGAGTTGTCAAAACTAAAGAGAAAACATTCACATCTCTGACCCATACAGGATGGACCAAAGACTAGCACACATTTACAGAGGAAAGAATTGCTGAGTAGGCTAACGGTTTAAGTAAAAGTAATGAGAAAATTAGTTCTCATGTGAATTAACTACGTTTTAGTTTTAAATAAATAACCCAATGGTTTAAAAAAATATGTAAAACACTCCAACCCATCCACATTATTGGTTCTATTGCTACTTGTTTGTTCTTTAGAATCTGTTTATACATAGAGGTCCTCTCTCCTCTCTTCATCTGAAGTCTTTTCATTTGCTTTGAACTATCTTATGCTTATCTTCATTTTTACATTTTTATTACATCTAAATGATTGGTGACTACTTATTACAATATGCCATGAGTCAAAGTAAATAATATAGTACGAAGCCACTTAAGTTTTCATGTTTCTTAAGGCAACCAATGTTGTTATCTCTAGTAAGTGTTTACAAAAAAAAAAAAATCTTAGGAGTCAAGCAATTTCTCTTTTATGCCTAGTTTTTACTGCTTAGAAAATTCCTGACTCACAGGAGATAGGAAGGAAAAACTGACTAATCATCTGTTCCCACTGAAAATTATTTTATAATAGATGAAATAATGTTCAAGCATAGAGTTTTGTTTATCCATAAAGAATAAAATTATCTTTTCTGGGAGATAAGTAAAATTATCAATAATAATTATAATAAAAATTAGTACCATGCACACAAAAATACTAGATGTTTTCTCTTATAATTTAGGGTGAAAATAATGTCATGAAAATAATGATGGGACTGTTAGGTGTAAAGATAGGAGAAGGGATGGGAGATAGAAGAGGGCAATACACTGTAGGAATACCATCAATGTATGTGGTTTGAAGTCATTCAAATATTGCCATGAAAACCATTGCATCCATGACTAACATACTAATTAAAAATAACAAAAAAGTAAAAGAAAAAAAGCAAGAATATTGCCCTGAAAACTAGGATGGCTCTTCTTTCATTTTTTTTCTTTCTGATACTGATTTTATAATCTCTTGTTTTTCTCAGTTTCAGTGACAAAGCAAATGTAAAGAAAATATTCTGTGTTCTTAGTCAGATTCTATAGAAGTCAGAGATTGATGGAAAGCAAATATGGTAAACCTAGGTTTAGTGAAGCAAGAATGTGCAGAAAGTAAAACATAGGGGGGTAGATAAAATTGTGAAAGGCTATGTTACCATTCTGGCCACTACCATATGCTGACAAATGAAGAGACACAATCATGTATCATGAGATATAGTTCCACTTGATTAAAAGAGCCAATCCAAAGCAATATAAAAAATTAGTGCCTCAGCACCATCCTAGTAAGAAGAAGAAAAGAACTATTTCTTTGTTTCTGATTTGCACACTTAGTAGTCTGTAATTATAAACTATCTTGTTTTGTTCTTTCTACAATGGTTCAGAAGACACAATGCCCCACTGTCTGCATCCTCTGCATTTTCTTATCTATTAGAATGGCGGGTTAGGGGAGAACCTTGACTGTCTTTATGTATGTCTGCTCTGTGTCTCTGTCTTTGTCTTGGTTTCTCTGTTTTTCTGTCTCTGTCTCTACTTGTCTCTCTGTCTGCCTCTCTATCCCTCTCTCACTCTGTCTCTCTCTCTGTTTCTATGCCTCTGTCTCTGTCTCTGTCTCTGTCTCTGTCTCTCTCTCTCTCTCTCTCTCTCTCTCTCTCTCTCTCTCTCTGTGCGTGTGTGTATGTGTGCGTCTGTCTATCTATGACATTTATTGTAGGAATTGGCTCCACATGAATACAAAGATAAAAAAAAATCCCACATACTCACATACCATTCCCTATAAATAAAAGACCCAGAAAGCCTGACAGTATAATTCAATCTGATAGCATAAATAAATCTAAAGACCTGAAAGGTAAGGAGCCATCCCTTGTCCAAGAGCTTGTAAGTGTGGTGAGATATCCCCATTGGTACACTTTCTAGAGTCCAAAGACTTGCTTAGGAACACACATAAACACACAGAGAACTGGGGGTGGGGAAGAAGGGAGGAAAGAGACAGAGAGAGAGAATGAGAGAATACAGTTGAAGAAAAAAGAAGCTTAAGCTTAACCTTATTCTACTTTTTTTCCCTCTAGCAAACTGTTCTAGTTTGAATGTGAAATGTCCTTCATATGATCATGTGTTTGAATATTTGGTTACTAACCTGTGGAGCTGCTTTGGGATACTGGAATCTGTAGGAGATGGAGCCTCCTGAAAGAAGTGGATCAATGGAGATGGAGTTTGAAGTTTTATAATCCGGCCTTATTTTGTGCATTTAATGATACTGACAGTGAATGCAAGATAACCACATTCACTGCCAATTCTTTCCTTGACATAGTGGACTGTACCTCTTTTTAAACCTATTTAGCATAAGTCCTTCCTTCTAAAGCTTCTTTTGTTATGTATTTTGTAACAACAAGGGGGAAGATAAATGGTGCAGGGACTTTCCACATGTTGCTGAGGTTTATTCACACTATCATGAGCAATTTACTTCACTCAGTCTGCACCTCAATGCCAAAGTCTTATAGACAAAGGATTTTACCTGGTGGTGAGCATCCTTCAGTAAGTCAAGTGGACACTTTAAGTCAATCATCATCGTCTTAGATCAGTGTTCTCAACCTTCCAAATGCTGTGATACTTTAATACATTTTCTTATGTTGTGGTGACTCTCAACATTAAATAAATTTCATTTCTACTTCATTACTATAATTTTACTACTGTTGTGAATTGTAAGGTAAATATCTGACATATAAAGTATCTGATATGTGACCCACGTGAATGGGTTCTTCAACCCCCCCAGGTTGAGAAACTCTGCCTTAGAGGTCAAGTTCTGAATAACAGGACAAGGAGCTAGATAGATGATGTAATATGAACATTTGAGGTCCAGGACAGAGTAACAGCAGAAAAATTTAATATGGTGCAGAAGTTATGTCCAATGAAGAATGACAAAGATTAAGTCCAGTATGTTACACACACACACACACACACACACACACACACACACACACATACACACACACATATTCACTCATACAAATGACCACTTAAAAATTTAGATACTATTTTCTGTCCTATTACATAGCTAAGAAATTTGTTTAAAAAATGTATTGTGACAAAGCTTTTTGCAGAATGTAACCATTGATGTGGAGTTTAGAGACTGTTCAAAGTGCTAAGAATAAATGACTGTTCAGCTCTCAGCCTTAAGTGGGGCATTTGTGTTATCCTCTCTAGAACTTAGAGACCATCACAGAAAGAGAAGACAGAAAGAATGCAAGAAGCAGTATATAAAGAAGTAGTGTGCTCTGAAATACTCCCCTGGGTAGAACAATGGGCACTGCACTCTAAATCCAAAGCAGCTGTGGTTAGCTGCACAAAACCTGCACAGGATCAGGTCCATCAAAGGTCCATCTCTAACATAGGGAGGTTCTCACAACACCACACTCTTCCCCAAAGAGCTACTGGCTCTTTTTAAGTTCCCAGGGTAAAGAACTCATCTTTTTTCATTTAATAAAGTTGCCTAAGCTTCAGTAAATTGAACCCCATATGCTCATGCAAACAACACTAATTGTACTCAGAGGATCACACATACAAAATGATGTGAATTAGTAGGGATGGAAATAGAAAGCTGAAGAAGATGTTCTGTAAAAGAGGGAGTTACAATGCATATATAGACCCCAGAGTTCAGGGCAGGTAGAAAGAATGAACCATATACTAAAAGAGATCCTGACTAAATTGACCTTGGAGATTGGCACAAACTGGGTGGCTCTCCTTTCCTTTGCCTTATATAGGACCAGAAACTCCCTTTATCAGGTGGATAAAAACCCATTTGAAATTATGTTTGGCATCCCCTCACCCATCATCCCCAACCTCCTGGTAGACTTGCTAGCAGTACTAGATGACCAAGATCTTCTCGATGCTGTACGATGAGTTCAGTGAGCCCCCAAGTGGACCAACTCAGGGCCCTCTATGAATCTGGTTCCTCCCCTGTACCCCATAGTTTTCAACCAGAAGACTGGGTCTACATTAAGAGACATCACCTAGGGTACTTGGACTCCAGATGGAAAGGGCCTAATATCGTTCTTCTGACCACACCCACAGCCATCAAGGTTGATGGTATAGCCATCTGGATCCACCATTCCCACCCCAGGCCAGGGAACCCTGTCACAATCAAGAAAGATTTCCAGAATGAAGGATGGGAAGCTTCAAAAGACCCAGACAACCCATTCAAACCTCTGAGTGGGGAGAAAGCAGCAGTTCGGCTGACACTAGAGAGTCGCATTATGATTATGTAGGTTTTTCTTTAAAAACTCCACCCTTCAGGGCAACACACTCTTACCCCCTTCTGCTGTGCAGAGCTAGGTGATCAACCCAGGTTCTCATTATCTATAGGTAGCAATAAAATTCCCACTCATAACAACGTGTCTAGCCTCCCTGGTGGAAATTCTTACACGTGGGCATAACAACTGACATACAAACACATACACAAAAGCACATAATTTAAAATAATAAGTGTTTTTTAAATTGTCAAAAGAAATAAAGTACTATTTCTATCCTGGAGAATATCAATTGATAGAGAAAAATGGTGCTGTCAGTAAGCCTTATAAAAGAAGATAATTTGTTATGGGATCATGTTTGGTTGTTATGAATTATTTTAGAAAATTTTAGTTTGTTTTTAATATTTGTTTCATATATTCCTGTGTACTGTGTGTGCATTGTATCCCTGGAGTTCAGAAAAGGAGATCAGATCTACTGGAATTTCAGTTACATACAGCTGTGAGCTGTCATGTGCAAGCCTAAAATTGAACCAGTATCCTTTGGAAGAACAATGAATGCTTTTAACCTCTCAACCATCTCTCCATCAACAATTACAAATTCTTACTGTGTGTTAATCTGAACACACTACTGAAAACACTGCATGGTATACAGGAAAGACTGAACAACAAACATGATATGTTTGCTTGTTGAGGGGGTGAGTAAATGAACAATAAAAGTTAATCTTTAGCAAACATGAGATTTTGGAACATTAGGGTAAGAAGGTCTTAGATACGGAATATTTGGAACTCTTTTATAGAAAGATATCCATGGCCCAAAATAAAATTTCTAACTTTCAACAAGGAACTATCAACCAGGATTTCATTATTAATTTATTAATTTTTCGTTAAATTTCCTTTTGATAATACTCATACTTATTTGTGTTTTTTAGGAATTTGTTTTATTTACTGTATGTCTCAGTGTGAGAGTATATACATCTGAGTGCAAGTACCCAAAGAGACCAAAAGACAGATCCCTTAGAACGGGAGTTACAGGTGTGTGTGTGTCCTGTGATGTAGGTGCTAGAAAGCAATATGGGTTGGTTTTGTGTTTGTTTGTTTGCTTGTTTGTTGTTTGTTTTTGTTTGGTTTGGTTTGGTTTGCAAGAGCAATAAGTACCCCTTAAGCTGTCTGCCACCACATTACTCCTTCACTCTGTCAATTATAATAATGACAGTTGTGTTTTCTCTAATACTCAAAATGTGTCAATTACTTGACACCTGAGAGATTGACTATTCTCCCTTCAGACTTAGGGAAACAATGTGTGATAATTAATCTCAATTGTCAACTGGATGAGATTCAGAATCTCCTGGGATAAGATTCTGGCCCCAAGGACTGCTGTGGAGGACTGTCTTGATCATGCTAATTGAAGTGAGAAGTCCCTTTCCATAGACAGGCCCTGAGGCATGTTATGGAGGATTGTCTTGATCAGGCTAAATGAAGTGGGAAGCCCCATTCAGTATGGGTAGCACCATTTTCTGAGTTTCTGAGAATGTGAGACAACAGGCTTTCATAGTTCCTGAATGCTTAACTAAGGATGCAATGTGACCAGATTCCCCAAGTTCTCACTGGTGTTACTCCTCAGCCCTGATGAATTACAGTCTTAGACTTTGAGTCATTGTAACCCCCTTTCTCTTAAATTGACCTTTCAGAAAGTATCTTACTTGCTACAGTAACAGTTTAAAACAACTAAGATTTCACCAAAATCTTGCCTGACCAAGAAAAAAGTGGAATCAGTAATCAATGGTGAATCGTGATATATTTGACATTGAAATGACTGTCACTGTGTTGCACAATGCCTAGGACTTGGTGATAGAATATTCCCTCCTGCCACTTTTGCAAGATTTGTTTAAAGGATTATGTTATGGAAGCCCCATAACATATAAAGAGTAAGAAAGAGGTACAGAGGGAAAAGAAGCATGAGTGAACCTGGACTCTGAGACCAGCAATTAAAAGCCAAGGTTGTTCTCTCCATTTGCTGAATTTGTCATTTTTTTTTTTTTACCAAAAAAAAAAAAAAAAAGTTCCTTCCTTCTGGAAAAGACTCAGGACTCAGTCAACTTCAGACACATTTCCAAGACATTCTTGGAGCTGGGACTAGATTATCCAATTTGGCAGTGTGAAGTGTGATTTTAATTAGGCCACTTTCCTCCAGGGGCTGGGGGCTCCGCTCTAGCTCTAGTCTGTGTGTGGGCAGTGCGCAGGAGCACGGAGGTAAGGAGTATTCAGGACAAGTCTCCCAGAGAAGCCTGGCTGTTGTTTTGTGAAATTTCCTTTGTGCCTTCCTCTTCTTAAAGTAATTGGAAATCACTGTACCCAGGGAACACTCTGGGTTTCCCTTGGATTGGAAAGGGCTTTGGAGCTATTGGGTCAGAGCCAGCTCATAACCAGGACATTTGTTTTCCAGTCACAAGACCCTGTGTGGATCAGTCACTCAATTCTGACAGGTGTCTCCCATGCGTGTTTCAGGAATCCTGTGTGGGATGAGAGAGCCTGTTTGCTCCTACCCAAGTGAAAAGTCAGTGCTCATGAAATTGTGGGGTCCAATCTTCTCTTCTCTAGTGTGTCTCATGATTTAAGGCTTTTTATTTCCACACTGAAAAACCATATGCAGATATATTACTGGCTGCTGACAGTGTCTACTCTAAGCTAGGGAAAGCCAGTCATGCAGCTGGGTTTGTAGGTGGGCCCAGTCACTAAAAAGAGCCTGCAAAAAGCATCCTAGAAAAGAGAAATCAAGTAGTCCTCAGAGTCCACCATTCAAAGGAGGATCCAAGGAGCATATCTCCCCTTGAAGACTGGAAATATACTTCTCACTTTAAGAAAAAGCAAGAACCCTTTGAAAACACCAGTTTAGTTACATCCTGGTTCTATATTAAAATACTCTGATTGATATTCAGATTAAAAAGTTTGCGCTTGCTCAGCCTTTCTTTATGTACTGCCCCACACATGGATGGCTAGCTTTGTTACCTATTCTTCTCCCTTCACATCCTATGACTCCCAAACAACCATGATTTTTCTCATTTCCTTCTATGCCACTCTTTCGACGTGTAATATCTTCTGAGGCTTCTCTTTCTCTGTCAGTAAGCTCTAAAGATTCTTCCTCCCCACCTGACCCAAAATTGCTTGGCTAAATTATGATCTTGGTTCATATATCAGATTAGATGTCACCTCCTTTTATCAGTCTTTGCCAACGTGTCATCCCTCATGTTGAGAAAACAGGAATACCAACCATGTCTTCCCACAGTTACTAACTCAGCACCCAGCTATTTTTAGTACCTGGAACAATATTATATCTGCTTAAATTGCTCTCCCCTATTAAAGTGTAAGTTGTGTGATACTTAAGACCATGTTTGTATTTGAATTCATTACTATACTCCCAGTTCAGTGAGAGGCATATTGTCATGCAACAAATATTTGTTGAATTAACAAATGAGACCACAGAGAGCATACTGTTAAATTTTAATGGTCTGTAATTTCTTGGGGATTAAACATGTCCCTTAAAAACATGCAACATAAGAAGAACAGGTACAACTTTTCATTAATAGTCTATAAGTAGACAGTAGGCATTGTTGGTACTAAACAGTTTTGGGCAAGTTTGTAGTAAGCACTGAGGATGGGTAACATTTTGAAATAATAGAATGAAGAACAGTAAGAGCAAATGTGGGAATCCTTTTTCCAAAGAATAAACAAAAGTACAAGATTTGTTTGGAATCATTTATGCTTTTGTTTCATAGCTAAAGTTGTGGAACAAATATTATCCTTTAGGCATATACAGATAAAGCCATGAGACCTAGTCAAAAGGTAAGTTGCTACCTCTCTCTGATTTTCCAAGAAAGAAAGTGACAAACAGAGACTGGCAAATAATCAGCCAAGTGAAGAACCATACAACTGTCAAAAGAAGAATTATGTCACAAGAGAACACATTTGCAGTTGAAATGCAGCAAAAAGATTAGTTGGGAGGTAAAAGATTTCTTCACAAATAAATTTTACACGTGTTGTCTTACTGTGCAGCACTGGAAATTTTATAAACCATAGACAGCTATGACCATGATAACTCAAAGCTGATTCATGGTTACACCATCATTCACTGAGGAGGCTCACCATGTTCTTATGAAAGTATCTATAGAATTTAAGATCTCAAACAGGAATTTCTAACCATCAAAATGCAGATATTTTATTTCTTTTCATGTCAGGGTTCTTCAGGGAGAACTAATGTAATAAAGATGGGTGATAGATGACAGATACATAATAGCCTGAGAAAGCATAGTAGAAGAATAATAGATAATGGTAAATATAAAATATGTAAGAGATGATAGATGTGTAGATAGGGAGATGATGGAAAAAGATGGATGGTTAAATTATAGAAAGAAACAAATAAATGCTGGCTATATAAAGATGCATTACTAGATACACATTAGATAGGTAGATAGGGAAGACATTCACAGACCTGCCTGGTACCATTCAAAGGTGGAGAAATTGGAGAGAAAGAGAAGAAGACAAATGCATGTACTGAGGAAAGATGCAAAACTGTAGAAGGTAATGAGGAACAGGCTGATGTGGGTAGGACTATGGTGATATCTGGCCTCAAGTTGTTGCCAAGGGCCATTTCTTGCTCCATGATCCTACCACACCCAGGGATTGTGTTGAACATTCATGACCCATGTTGTCACCAAAAGCTACAAGTGTGCCTGGGGTCTGGCCTGCCATCTGTGGCTCCTCTGGTGCCCAATAGCTATGCCACTGCTCATATTAATCCGAATGGCTTGTGGTGCCACCAGGGGCCATAATGACATCTGGTCTGGGCTGCTTCCAAAGGGCATGTCTGAGTTCCTGACCTTTTAACAGTCAAGGTCTATGTTGATATGCAAGGCTTTAGTAACCACTGAAGACTGTGTGGATACCTGGGCTTTGGCCAGCCACCTAAGCTCATTTTGGTGTTTAAGATACATGCTGTTGCAGGGGCCATGCTGACCTAAATAGCCTATGCTGCCACCTGGGGCATGATGATGACCAGTCCTTGTTACAGCTTAGGGTCATGTTTGGGCCCATGGCCCTTCCATAGCCAGGGTCTTATTGATATACATGGCTCCTGATACCATTAAAGGACATGAAAATGCCAGTAGTCTGAACTAAATTGTCCACTGGGGCCATGTTGGTTTCTAAGATCCATGCCATTCTGAGTGGTCTGCACTGCTACCTCAAGCCATGGTGACATTCGGACCCACAGTGCTGTAAAGGGTCATGTCTAGGTCCATGGTCTTGCTGCAGCTGAGGTCTCTGTTGATGTCCATGGTCCATGTTACCATAAGAGACCATAGAAACCAAGCATGTTGAAATCAGGGGGTCAGGTTGTGCCAGTCCCACACTTCACCAGCCCTGGCATATCTGATTCTGACCCTCCTCGGACACTTCACCATAAAAGCTGATCCCACCAGTATGAGAGAGCTGGCCTCAGCATAGGGCTAGATGGTCCCACCCCTAACCTTGGGCATAACAGAGCTGACTCTGCCCCTCTCTTGATGGGGGTGGTCCTAGCTGCCCAAAATGGCAAGCTCAGTTACAACCAAAGCCTACATCCTGGGCCTTGGGTTTGCCCACCCTAACATTTACCCCATCTATGACAGGCTGAAGTATATAAAGGGTATGGTCCTGGGGGATGTTACCCACAGTATCTTCATGAGTCGGGGCAATAGCAGAATATCCAAGAGGAGTTTGAGTGAGAATGTAATGATAATAGTGTGCCAGAGGCCAGAGGCCATGAACCAGGTCAATGACTCATTGCAACAAAAATTTGCAGTTGAGGCTGATTGAACACACTGCAGCTTCCAAAGCCACTAGATCAAATGAAGAGGTATTGGAGATGTGGGTAGAAGAAGAACAGGGTGATGTTTTTGTTTGTTTTGTTTTGATTTTAAGCAATTTGGAGGGGTTTAATTTAGAGGGTACTATAGGGGAAGGGCCTTATTAGAAGATACTAGAAAGTAAGTGGTGTTGGGTACACAACATAAAATCCCCAAAACTTATTAAGAAATTATGTTTTTTTAAAAGGTAGATAGAAAGTTAGATACATACAGATAATAGATAAAAGGAATTTAGTAAGATAATTGACTTGCTGCATAAGGAGGCTGATAAGTCTGATACATTTCCAGCTATAGGCCATAAAACCATGGACTCTTCTAAAACATGACTCAGTTCCATTACAAAAGCCTTAAAACCAAGGAATCTGAGACTGAATTCTTAGTCTAGGTTTCAAAGACCAAGTGCTTATCAGCCTACTGGTGACAGTTCTGGTCCCAAAATTCTAATACACAAAAGCAGCAGAAGAAAGACTTGCTAATTCATAAAGAAAACTGAAGTTAGCCTTTACTTTGACTTTGGTTCCAGCCTTAGTTCCTCTTCTTGGATGGTGCTTGTATACATTGAGGGGAGTCCATCCCCTTTCAGCCCATTGATTCAAATGCCATGTCCCTCCAGACACTTCCTTACAGACACACCATAAGACTTCTAGCTGCTCCATCCAAATGCCAAACTCTTTGATTTTTTCTGTTGAGAAGAAAAACAAGGGGCTTCCTGCATATTGACAGACTGGAAAGAATTAAATAAAGCTGCATCAGCTCAGGTAACTCAAGTCAAGTTGATATTTAAAATTAGCATTTTCAGCTTCAAAGTTCAACTGTTCACTGTGGCTCAACTTCTCTCTTTCTGTTTTGTTTCTTCATTAACTTTTTACATTTTTTAATTTATGGGCTTCTTTACACCTTTCTATAATACCTATGTGTGTAGAGATGGGTATAAAAGTGGCAGGAACACATAGTTCATCTTTGTTTCCATTGCATTCTGCCATTTTTTGATTGGAGGGATAAGATTAAATATAAATTTATATTATATATAAACATAAATTTTCTTCATTAAAGATTCTTGGGGACTGAGTGATAGCTCTGCTGTTAAGAGACTATGCCATTGTTACACCTGAGTTTGTTTAGTTTGCAGCATCTACATTGGGCAGCTAAAAGTTCCAGTCCTAAGGGGATCTGGTACCCACTTCCAAATTCCATGGAAATGTGAACTAAAATGTCCATGAATACACATATACACATAACTAAAAATAATAATATATCTTTAAAAAACACATACATGATTAATAGCTTTCAAAGTTACTTTACTTATTGAAAGGAATAGGAGGTGAGGTGATAAAGACATAAAGAAATTTTTATAAAATTGTATATTAAAAGTGATGATTGGGGATGGAGATATGACTCAGTGGTTAAAAGCACTATATGCTCCTCCACAAGACTCAGATTCAGTTCCCAGCAGCCAAATGGTGGGCTTTTCTGGGGAATAATGAGTAAAGCTTTCAGGTGCTACCCACAGATCTAGTTTGCTCTAACTGCTCACTAGAGGAACTGTGATTGTCTCTCTTTTATCTCTGTTTTCAGCTAAAAGAAGTACCTTTTGATAAAATTCTTAACTTATTCCTCTGATTAACATTTCATGCCTTTGTTAGCAATTGCCTCACAGAGTAGTGCATAGATCTACTTCTGTGTTGATATATCGATGGTAATGGTGATACCATCTCATTTCTCATGTCTACCAACAATTTGTCACAATAGGTTTTTCAGTATATTTTCAATGACTAAAATCATTAATTCCCAAATTGAAGTGCTATCCTTTCTATCTGTCCCATGACTTAAAGCAAAGGCATGTATAGCTTTTGATCCTAGGATTGAACAGAGGTTTCTCAGGCACTGCAACAGACAAATTATGCCCATATTTGGAAGGAAACATCTTTCAGACATAAGGCTCCTATGAGCAAGAGTCACAAGCTCTCACACTTTGGTGACTCACAAATATCTTAAGCATCAGCCAATTTGAGAAAAAATAGCTTTAATTCATGAAAGAATTAGTTCTATCACAGAAAAGATGTAGTCTAGAGCACAATGCAGCATCTCGGAATGCACAGAGATGCTACAAAAATTTTAAATAAAGAAAAATTGTACTGCCATCCAAAACTGAGTCTATTTTTTTCTTTACAGAGTATAAGCCATTACCTAATAAATCTTTTATTTACTTGAGAAATTGGATATCCATAACTAACAGAATGGAATTATGAATTATAAAATCTGGTCTCCTACAAATCAAGTACAGTTCCTTCTTTCTAGTGATCTTATAGCTCATGCTAGCAAGACAGTGGGTGATTTACTTCTGATGTCCTGCAAGGTTCTCAGCATCATAGTAAATGATGGATGGATGGACAGATGATGACTAGTGATGGAGGGACTGTATACTGCCAGTGTAATTTTATTATAGCTGAAACTAGAGTGGCTTTCCATTCCAATAATCTAAATAGTCTCTTAGGAGGGGCAGAGATTTTTGTGATCTACAGCCTTCTAATAACCAAACTCATTAACTAAGTGAAAATTAGGGTTAGAAATTTTACTCCTTGAATAATAAAGAAATAAAGTCTATTTTAGAAAAGGGTTGATATTTACTGAGTATTGTTTGTATTATATATTTTAAAACTAAATAAAAATTGTGGATAGAGAAATATTAGACTAGGAGAGAGAAATAAATATTATGAATATTATCCTTTTAGGTTCAAAAGATATATTTTTAAATCACTTTCTAATTTTCAAAGTACTACACTCTATACATTTTTTCAATATTTTCCAAACAGTAGAAGCAGAAGGATATCCCCATATATTACTTTGGATTTTCACTCTTATAAAAGCATTCCCTTCTCAACTTTCTTATCATGATTCAAAGTATAGTTTATTTGAGGGTTGTAACATTTTCTTTTGAGTACATATTTATATAAAAGTGAGCCTTTTTTGGTTCTACTTGGACCATTCGTGGACATGAATTTCTCAAACTGTGTTACTCTTCTGAGTAAGAAACTAGAATCACCCAAAAGAATGATTGAAGAAGCATCGAAACCCTGTGTTTCAGTTTAAGGGCTACATAAAATTAACTAGTATATATAGTACTTTAAATTTTTTACTTTCTTAGTCTTTTTTTCCCTTCATCTTTATTTATTTTGTATTTATCAAGAAAAACAGTAAAATGAATTAAAAATGCTGATAAGTTAACAATAACTATAAAGAAGATAAAAATCATAAGCATGACTTATCAAGGGTGATAACGCAAATAAGATTGCTACACATATATTTACTTTGTGTTCAGCTTTCCCTCTGAATTTTTTTTCCATCCCTGTATATCCTTATTCAAGGTCCTACTTTTTTAAATTACATACTTTAAGATATTTTATTCAAATATCATTAACATGATGGCATAGTATCTTATTTCTACATGAATATCATTTTTATTTACCTCTTTGCAATTATCTTTTTATTGTTGTACCTATATTATTTCTTTAGAGGTCTTTTTTGCTGGGTTCCTATTTTCAATTTCTGTCAGTATTTTTCATATAAATTCAAATGTTTGCTATTCATTTGTGATACTCTGATATGCTGTTCATTCACATATAATTGTGCTAATAAATAACTGAGACAATCTCAGGTTGTATAAGTGAGATTTACTGATAGGTTAGACTCCACTGATAATTTAAACATGAGGCCCATAATATAACATTCAAAATATCCTGCAACAACTGAGTCTATGGGTATTTATTCTTCTATTCTCATTACATTGGACACAGAATTCTGATTTTCACCTTGAAAGAAGCACAATGTTAGAAGAGGAGTTTGAGATTCTTGCTGCCTGAGCTGTGGAATTTTGCTTAATTTCCCCATTTCAAATCTCAAATGTGTTTTGTCATGGCCACCTTTGCTATATTACATGTCATCCTTGGCATTACTTCTTCAGATGTCAGCATGTCTGCTTGATTTGAGAAAAAGCAGTACCCAGCATCCTAACCAAAGACACATTTGTGTGTGGGTGGGAAAGGGGGTGTTGTTGACTTTGAACAAATCCCATTCTCTTTAATCTTTTATTCTTTTCTACCTTGTGACATACCCAGTGAATTTCTTCAGTTCTTCCAAAGTTATGAGGAATGACTAAGCCTAACTCTTTCCTGTTGTGTACTCCTGGAGGCACTTTTTCCTTCAGTTTCTTTGGTATTTTCTTTCATTTTTTTTCTTCTTTTTTTATTTTTTATTTTTTTCTTCTTTATTTTGTATTTATCAAAAAAACAGTAAAAAGAATTTTTAAAAAAATGCTGAAGAGTTAACAATAACTATACAGAGGATAATAATCATAAGCATGGCTTATCAAGGGTGGAAATTCAAATAAGATTACTACACATATATTTTCTTTGTGTTCAGCTTTCCCTCTGAATTTTTTTTCCATCCCTGTATATCCTTATTGAGGGTCTCTTCCCCCTCCCACCACATCTGATCATTTTTCTTCTCTGCAATTCCCCATCCCCTCCCTTGGCAGGGAGAAGACAGTCCTATGGTCACACTGGCCAACAATGCTTGGATCAGTCTTCACTCCCGGCCAAATCCATCTTTGTCCCCCCTCCCTCAAGAGTGAGTCAGGTGTTCCTATAGATGGACTGGAGTTTGAAGGGTCAGTCCAGGGTGTTTCTGATCCCAAGCTATTCAGTGGTTGATGTTTGCTGCTTGGGCATGTTTGGCTTTTTTGTTTGTTTGTTTGTTTGTTTAGAGACCACTAGTGAGTGAGTACATCCCCTGCTTATCTTTCTGAGTTTGTGATACTTCGCTCAGGAGGATATTCTCCAAATCCATCCATTTGCTTGTGAATTTTAGGATATCATTTTTTCTTACTGCTGAGTAGTATTCCATTGTGTAGATGTACCACAGTTTGTTAATCCATTCTTCAGTTGAAGGACATCTAGATTGTTTCCAGGTTCTTGCTATTACAAATAATGCTGCTATGAACATAGTTGAGCTAATACCTTTGTAGTGTGAATGTGCCTCTTTAGGGTATACACCCAGAAGTGGTATTGCTGGGTCCTTGGGTAGATTAATTCTCAATTTTCTGAGAAACCTCCATATTGTATTCCAAAGTGGCTGAACAAGCTTACAATCCCACCAA
>PVIH01023934.1:0-23808 GCA_004025045.1 Sigmodon hispidus
CACAGTGTAGTTAGGGTGAGGAGGGAGCACAGTGTAGTTAGGGTGATGAGGGAGCACAGTGTAGTTAGGGTGAGGAGGGAGCACAGTGTAGTTAGGGTGATGAGGGAGCACAGTGTAGTTAGGGTGATGAGGGAGCACAGTCTAGTTAGGGTGATGAGGGAGGATACAGTTTAATTAGGACAAGCAGCCTTCTCACCTAACAACCAGTTCTTAGAAGTTTGTGTTACTGCATCACTGTCAGCCACAATTGCAATCTGACCTTGAACTCTACAGTGCGATTTAGGCATTCCTTTCAATGTTTTGGTGTTCATGGGCACACAGATTTTAGAACAGAGTTCTTTAAACTAGGAAACTGAAATCTGTACCACTGTAAGTCCACTTGGGGGCTCCTGAGTCCCCTGAGCTTCTGACCATTTCTTCATCCATGAATTACTGAGGAGGTGAGGTTAGCATTAGGAGATGTTTTTCTTATTTCATTCATATGCCTTCATGGTAAAACATGTACATACTCATCAGCCCTAAGTGCTAATGTAGGAACTAAGCCAAGGTGGGAATACACCTTGAGCCAAACTCTGTCATTTCATAGCCTCCTTACTTCTGTATCTTTGTGTTATCAGATCACCCAAATTCCATTCCCAACAGTACTCCCTGCCCCCCACCCCCCAAAATCAATAGCAATATTAAATCTTGGCTGAAACCAACTACTTGAGCAGAAAAAAAAAAAGACTTGTCACTACTTGACAATCACACCAAAGGCAACAACAAGAGGTGTGTGTGCTGGAGGTACACAGAGTGAGGAGTTCATTATGGTCGCTCAGGAAATGTCAAGGGAATTAAAGTGAAGAACTATTGCTTTAACAGTGTGTATGCATTGGTGCTTAAATCTTTATAAAACTTACCAAATGTCAGCTGAAAACAATTGTCACATTGACCCTCATGGCCCGTGTACTGAGTCTGAACTAAGAATTGCAGTCTGTGTCATTTCAGTGACAACTAATAGACTGGACAAGATTCCTGACAGGGAGGGTGACTCACTCACGGACAATACGTTTATGTCTTTCTATAAAACTGTTTGAAATTTATGTTGTGACTTCAGTTTCAATTGGGTAGTTTACTCAGCTTGAGCTGAGGATTCAGGCAATGTCCCACCAGGTTGCCAAAACATGTCTTCTGAGACTGAGACGAGCATTATCAGGCAGCACGGAGACACAAATGGCTGTCTCTCAACAATGGCCACGGAGCCTGGTCCTGCTATGAGCTGCTCTCAGGCTGAGAGACAACATAATTCTCAAGCATTACTACTGCCCACTAAACACAGGAAGCAAGATCATTCAGAACATCGGGGTTATGACTCACTACAAATTTTTCTTTAAAAAAAACTTATGTACTATACTAATACATAGCATCTTTAGAAGCATAATGGATGTGTACACTAAAACAGTACATATAAACTAAATTTGTACACCACAGAATCTTACAATTCCATCAAATCTCTATAATTTTTATAAAATTATGAATATTTGTCAAGAAGAATTTTGTTTTGAGAAAATATCTAAAGACACTGAATCAAAAGGCTTGCCTGTGTAAGCACAGGCTCAGGCTAAAGCGTCTTTGGTTGCTCTCAGTATTTTTGGGGGAATAACACACACAGCTAACACAGAAGGACACCTACGAGCTGTGGTTGGCTTCGCTGCTCCATTTCACTGCAACCATTACCTTTAGTGATTCCCTTTGCTTACTACCAGGACATGATTTTTCTTACTAAGCCACATTTTCTTGATAACTTTCTTGCACATTAAAATAAGGAAAAGGTTATTTAAGATGAGATGAAGAGACTATAAACATGTAAGAAAGTAGTGTTTATGGAAAAATGAAGTTGTATACACTTAGTATTTCTTTCATTCTTCACCCTCAATCTTAATCATTAAAATAAAGGGTGATGGTATGGTTAACCCACCAACAATGCCGAGGCATCGGATAGAGTGACTACACCTTCTTCTGGCTCCCTGTTCTGTACAGTGAGGACACAGCCTTTACCTTTCTTGTTCCAGAGCATGCGTAGGACCCTCAGGGTGGTCTACTCTGCATTTATGAGAAAACTGTACTGTTGAGCAGTATGACAGGCACACTGATCATTCTATACACTCTGACTGCCTCACTTTGGGTTTCCTTGGCTCATCTTTTTACTGGGTTATTACCAGAGTTTTTTACAGGCATCTATGTTTAGGGAGAATGCTTCCTCCTACCCTGTGGCCTGCATTTTCATGCCTCAGTTTTGAGAGCTAAAATCTAATTTTGAGAAATCCAATTCATAAACTTCTCTTCTAATAGTTTATACCCTTTGTATCTATCCTACATTAGAAAGCTTAATTCAAATCGTATGTTTTCAAAGATACTTCTTTTCTTAAGCTTTAGTTTTAGCCCTTATATTTAGAGGTATGATTTATTTTGTATTACTTTTTCATGATATCAGGTAGGAGCTGATATTCACTTTTTATATATAGGTATACAAAATAAGATATATGTAGCTGAGAACTTTCCTTTTGTCAACAAGCTATTAGGACACTTTCACTGAATCATTTGCCATAGCTGGAGAGATGGCTCAGCAGTTAAAAGCGCTTGCTTCTCTTCCCAAAGACTTCAGTTAAGTTCTGAGTGCCTACACTAGGAAGTCCAGTTCCAAGGGAACTGACATCTGTGGGCACCTCCACTCTTCCCATATTGTACACAAAATTAAAAATAAATCTTTGGGCTGGAGAGATGGCTCAGAGGTTGAGAGCGCTGATTGTTCTTCCAGAGGTCCTGAGTTCAATTCCCAGCAACCACATGGTGGCTCACAACCATCTATGATGACATCTGGTACCCTCTTCTGTATACTACATAATAATAAATAAATAAATCTAAAAAAAAATAAATCTTTAAAAAACCCAAACATTAGTTATAAAGATAACTTAGTGTTTCAAGACAGGGGATAATGATTGTAAAAAAACAATTCAGAACAGAGTTGGGGTTGTTGGCACACACTTTTAATCCTGGCACTTGGTTGGCAAAGGCAAGAATTATCTCCATGAATTTGAATTTGAGACCAACCTTGTTTACAGTGAGTAGACCAGCTAAGGTTACGTAGTAAGACTGTCTCAAATAAGAGACAAAAAAAAAAAAAAAAAAAATCAATTGCCTAAAAATGTCGTACCTCTTTTCTGTTAATTATGTTCTACTCAGTCATGTATCTGCCCTTGAACCAATATCACATTGTCTTTTTTGTTGTAGCTGTATAATAAATCAGAATCAGGTTGTATGATTTCCCGTTTACTCTTTAACTTAAAACTCCCTTTCTTCCTGTTTGTATATGTGCACGAGTGCAGTTATGCATGCATGCATGTATGTGCGTGTATGGAGGCCAGAGGTTAAAGTTAGATTTTTCTTCTCAATCATTCTCTACTTTGTTTGTGTGTTTGTTTAGAGACAAGAATCTCACATAGCCCTGATGACCTAGAACTCACAGAGATCTATCTGACTCTGCCTCTCAAGTGCTGAAATTAAAGACCTCTGCCACCTAATCCAGCTCTATATAAGTCATTTATTTATTCACTCATCCACTTATTTATTTATTATTTCAGAAGTATTTACCATAACACCCACTAAGCTGGCTAGATACAGGATACAATAATTACAATGTAAATTCCTGTTTTCAGTGAGTTTATAATCTATGATGTAGCAGAGAAACCAGATTGATTATGGGCTACAAAAATTCATGATATATAGTGAGGAAGTGAGTTTTTGCACAGAGGAACTTCAGTAAGTCTTATAAAAGAGATGCCATAAGAGATACACTGTGCCATGGTATAAGCTATTCAACTACCTAGAAAAAAACAAAACAAAAAAAAAACAAAAAACTGCATGCCTTGCAGATTTATGTCTAAAAAAACAAAAGGCATGTAAGACTCGGGAGGCCTGAGGACAGGTCAGCAGTGGAGCATGTGTTTGGCATGAATGAAGCCCTACGTTCAATGCCCAGCAATCCTCTCTCCTTTGTGGGTGCTCAGTAAGTAAGAGTGGCCATGATTGGCAGCCAGTAGTCACCTTATAGTTCTCACCCACAGACACTGAACCCGAGGAACCTTGCTCACCCACTTGAGTCTAACAAGAAAGGAAGGATCAAGGATTTTGAAGCTCCACAAACTTGAGATAATATAGAAGCAGTTCAGTCATGAACTAACATGTAGATCTACATCTAGAAGAGCTAGTGATTTAAAAAACCTTAACAGAATTTTAAAAGTTCTCATGAATAAATGGCTAAGGCTTTCCCCCTCCATTTTTTAAAACTCCTAAACAAATAACAGATATACAAAACAAAAAAATAAGACAGAAGAGTGCAACAAAATTTTTATGATAATTCTTGGACATTATATGCTTTAAATATCTCAATTTCAGGACATCCCAGTCCACTTTAAACACAGGAAAAAATGGTCTTCTTAAAAACAGATTTGGGGGGCTGGAAAGATGGCTCAGGGGTTGGTAGCAGTGACTGTTCTTCCAGAGGCCCCGAGTTCAATTCCCAGCAACCACATGGTGGCTCATAACCATTTATGACATCTGGTACCCACTTCTGTATACTGTATACATAATAAATAAATAAATCTTAAAAAAAAAAAACAGATTCTGATGAAGACAAAAAGCAAAGTTGTCACAGCTCCTGAGGTTTTTTTGTTTGTTTGTTTCATTTTGCTTTGTTTTATTGTAGTCCAGAAATTGGAGCCCGGGGGAAGGGCTGGAGGAGGGCCATGACGCATATTCATTAACTTGGTGGTAGAGACTGGGTGATCTTTTAAGTAGGAGAAAGTAGTCCTCTAGAAGACTGCCAGCTAGTAAAAAAGCAGCATCTGGGAGTGAGACTCTGAGCTCAGCCTTACAAGCACACAGCCGGTGTCCAGAGACCTGGAGCCTGACCACTTCCAGATGTCTACCTGACTTTCTATTCTGAACCATGTCACAACACCCACAGCGACATCCACAGATGGGACAGAGTCTTAGCAGCACAGAGAGATGCCATGTGGAAACTTGAACTTTACTAATTTAAAGTGTCTGCAATTTAAGAAGCACCTTTGCAGCTGGCTTGTGGGATTGGCTCTCTGGTATGCTAGGCGAGGCTCTGTGGTTTCACAGGTCCTAGTTACTTCACTTCATCCTCTGAGGGTGGTGTCGAACTGGCTGGCAATGGGTTGAGCACACAAATCTTCCAGATTGGCTAGAATATTTAGTGAGCCAGTTCTACACCAGTAAGTGTCTTTTGATTTCTACATGACTAACAGACAAATAACTAGTAAAATATTACTTTGGAAAATCCACTGGCTCTGAGATTAAAGCAGTCTTCAGCAGTGTGCCCTCTTTAAAGTGGCTTTAGTTCCTAGCTGCCAGGGCTGGGCCTGCCTCTGACGTGCCTTCTCCCTCAATGCCCTTCCTTCCCCTCTGTGTCACTCATACAGACCTTGCTCAGCACTTGCAGCTATTTCAGTAGCCAGAGGGAAATATGGCCAAGCTAGGTGCCTTCTCTGCGCTTCCCTTACAAGTCAGGTGTGCTTTATAATAACAAACAGTAACAAAGGCTTTTCTATGACCAGGATATTCATGGCTTTGTCCTGCCATCGTCAGCAGTGACGTCAGAGGATTGTATCCAAGGAGCTAAATGGGCAGGACCCAGGGTCAGAGCAGCTGAATACACCAGCCTCAGAAAACACAGACAATGAATTGCAAATGACACTCACAACAAAACGAGGAAAAAAACCTTCACACACAAGACGACAAAAGAACTCTACAGACACTGAATTGGCTTTCTGTGCACACTGATCCTGCTTAACTGTGTGTGGTAACTAACCCAGCGCTTCAGACATGCGGGGCCACAAAATACAGGCTGGTTTTTGTTTGTTTGTTTTGTTTTGTTTTTGGTGGGGAGGGTTGTGATAAAAATAATTTTCCCTCCTTTAAGTCTATTCTTTATTTTAAAAACAGTTTCACTAACTGGAAACGGCCAGTGCTTCTGTCTGTATCTTAAACAAAATGAGTGGCATTAGTGATGCAGTGATTAGGCTTGTGTTAATTCTGCTGGAGGTTCTCCACAAAAGGTGTATTGTTTCAGCAGGAATTCACATCATGAAACAAAATGGTTTGGTAAACGCAAAAGAAGTGATAGTCCTTTCATGACATACAGGGAGCAGTGCCGTGTACATCAACTTGTTAGCAGGGCAGAGGCACAGGCAGGACCTCAGGCTACACAGCAGAGATGGATGGGAAGCAAAATTGATGAGCTGCTGTTCCATTTTCCCACTAGAAATTATTCCCAACTGTCCGGGCATTACACCATTCAGGTAAATGGTGGTGGGACAACATGCTTCTCATCTCTCCACAGCCAGGCAAAGGGAATATGAAACTCAGGAAGGTATAGCTATCCTTCCCGTCGGAAGTGAGGAAGCTGGGTTTTTTAGTGGCCCTTTGTGGCTGCAACAGGGACAGCGGCTGAGCTGAGCGCGGTAATGTGGGACTTTCCCCTTGACTATTCAGTGTGTAAAAATGAAGCTCTTGCTGCCCTTGAGATTAGAATAAAATGTCATAAGAGAAATGAAAATTCATTAAGAGTACTAGGATTTGAAAAACATTTTCAACAAGTCTACAGAAAATCTGGTTGGAGGTGACCTCCTCAGACTATTCCAGGGACCACACTTATCCTCCATGAGGTGTAAATTCTCTACTCCACCTCTCCTTACCACAAAGATACATCAAGCAGCAAGGCTCCCGTGAAATGCTTGCGCATGTGCAGTTCAGCTTGGCATGGACTCTTCTCCCTCTCAATCCTCAGATCCTGGTCACTGGTCTAATCTGCGGGTCCCTCCAACTGCACTGATGCTCCTTAAGCAGAGAGCACTGTCTGAAGCCTGTTTTCAGACTCCTTCTCCCCACATCTGACTGCCAGTCTTGTTTAGTAAATGTTGTGAATGCATGGATGGGTAGATAAGTTAGTGGAAAGACAGGAGAAATGGAAAGAAACGAACCTGAAAACTGGTGTGTAAGTTTAGGAGACACAACAGTAACTGGAGAATAGGCCAGGCTCCTGACGATCAGCAACCTCCTCACTACTCCCACCACTCTCCCTCTCTCCCTCTATTTTCCATTGCTCTGCTCTTTCACACAGCTCTCCTGGCTAATGTAGACTTTTCAGGGCTTTGATATTTATATTCACTCTTATAATTATGGGAAATGTATTATGTGTTTCTTTGTTGGGTAAGGAAACCAACTAGGATCTGTATGTCTGTTTACGAAAAAGACAGGGCTGGGCCCCTGCGAGCACCACAGAGTTCCCAGGCCCTTTGAGCTGGTGATCCCAGGTATCACTGACATCTGATTTTCCCAAACACACACTAGTAAGAAGACAGATGCAAGTCTTTCTCCGTGTCATGTAGAAACAGATCTAACCAGGCAATCTTACCCATGGCTTGCTTGCCCATAGCACACTGGTAGGTGTTCCTTGGAGACTGGTTATGATGAGGGTATGGGATGAGGCCAGCACAAACACCAAGAAGAGTGAAAGGTTCAATCTCCAAGTGGGTGGTGTCTCTAGCAAGTCAATGAAAATTTAGGCAGTTTAGGCATCAAGTACTAAAATCAGTATCTGTTTAAGGACATTAAAATTACTATTTCCTAGGTTCCAGAGGCATTTTTACAATAAACTTTGATGCTAGTGAAACTGCCAAAATAAAAAACATGATGAAACCTCACAATTTAAACCATTTTATGATAAAAGTTCTTACCAGTGATGAAAATAAAAGAGAAGGGAGACAGTGTAACAGTGTTTATAGAAAGAGGAAGTGATGCCACCATACACACTGCCAATGGAACATTCCAGAAAGAAATTTCTATAGCAAACACAAAAGTACAGTGCTGTCTTGCACATGGTTGAGCAGCCTGCTTTCCTGCAGCATTGTGTGTGGAAAGGAAGAGCTCTCTTCAAAAAAACAAGCCACCACAACCTGTGTAGACCAGGGCTAGCCATTAGCTGATGGTGGCTAGCTACTGAGCAGTTCAGACATTAGGCTACTGAAGAACTAAATTTTAGACTTTACTCAATTTTAATGGATTTAAAATTTAAACCTCAAGTTTAAATTTAGACAAATCAACTTTTTATTTTAAATTGTCATTAATTTCAAACAATTTACATTTGTGAATCTACCTATTCAACTTCAAAAGTTCTATTAGATTTAGCATTTCTAATGAAACTTAGCTATAAATATATAAAAGATTTTACTGACTTATAATGGGAAAATGTAAAATATCTTATTAAAATATTCATTACATGATAACACATTTTGGACGCAGTGAGATAATAAAAATATTAAGATTAAGAGGTGAGGATATAAGTAGGTGTTAAAGAACCTGTCTAAAATTTGTGAAGCCCTAGATTCAATCCTCAGTGTCTCTGCCCAAAATAATAATTAATCGCTCATTATTTTCCTTTTTCTATGGACATAGAAATCCATATATATTGGTGTCTAGCACTATATTCTTAAGGGACATGCACTTATATCTCTAAGCTATGTCTGAATACTGGGGGATGGGAGACGGGAGAACAGGAGATGGGGAGAAGAAGTACTCTCCTGGAAGAAGCTGGAAGAAAAGCATTTCTTGAGGACCTAGCACAACCTTAAACATTATCAGAACCTTTGTCAGCAGGGTGGAAAAGGGTCTAGGAGTTTTGTTTTAAGAAGCATAGCTTAAAGCTGAATTTTCTACACTAGACTAAAACAGAGTTTGATAAGAGGATGTGGCTTAGTGACAGAGACTGGCATGTATGAGATCCTAGAATCAATCCCTAGTACTAGGAAAAAAACAAGCAAATAAACCCAGAATTTGCTTTAAGTACAGTGTTTTGCCTAATAGTAGCCAGGATAAAATCCTGAAAATAAAATGCATTTGTAAGATATAAAGACTGAGTTAGCTTTTAAAAAATAGAAACATAAAATTTTTCTTGTATCACAAAATAGTGACATTTATAAGATTATACAGTCTCTCATAAACATTGAACATCTAAATGCTCTGAACTTTAGTTTTAAGAACAAGAAAAATTATTTCCTTTAAAATCATAACCACTATAAATTTATTCTGAACAGTAATTAAGAGATTTTACTACATGTAACACACTTACATTTGCCAATATTAAAACAAAATCACTAAATTCTGACAGGGAACAAGCTAAATAAACTATATATGTAGGTAAATAATGTGCTCTTACTAACACTTTATTCATAGAACAGCTAATTAAAAGTGTACACATGTTCCTGTTGTCTGTACTCAGAACTTGTACTGGGTACTTCGGGATGTAGAATCTGGTGGGACGGGGACGAATGCAGGCTTATTCTTTTCGGGGAGGCGGAGTCTTACAGAGCACAGGACAGAGCTATGTGGCTAAGAATGACAGTGAATTTCTGATCCTGTTGCCTCCCCGTTTAGTGATAGGATCATAGGCATGTAACCACTAAATCAGGCTTTTATTTTTATTTTTCAAGATAGGATCTCATTTTGTAGCTCTGACTATCCTAGAGATCCACCTGCCTCTGTCTCCAGTGCTAGGATTAAAGGTGTGGCCCTGACAAAGGCTGGTGCCACTAGCCTGGTTTTATTTGGTGCTGAGGCTTTTATGGGTGCTCTGTATATGCTAGACAAGTATCTGCTCACTGGGTTATACCCCCAGTTCAAGTTCACTTTTTAAAATTTAATGGACATCTACATTAAAAAAAGAAATCTAGACTATGAATAAAATAATAGAATTATATTTTAAATAAGATGAATTTCATCAATACAATATCTTGGTGACTGGGTAATCCCTGCTTCATAATGCCCTACTGCAGGTAGATATGCAGTACCCGAATAAGTCAGTGAAACAGATTTTTATTCTACGGTAGTAAGCACTAGCATAAAGAAGGTAAATATGGGTGTTTATTTTAAAAGAGGGTTGTTGAAAATTCACAGCAAAGTGACACCTGACTGCAGGTCTGAAGAAGGAACACGGAGGACCAGGAGCCACTCAGTGTTTAAGGTGTTTGGAGAGAGGCCAGTATGCTGACCCAGCTGGTTAGGGAGATGAGTGCAGATGGTGAAGGGGGAATCCAATGCGAGCAAATGCCAGACGTCCAAAGTTATCTGTAAGAACTTCTGAGAGATAGGGAAGGCTACCAGGCAGAAGCAATGGCGGCAGCATCTGGACCAAGTGGAAGATGGGGTGACGAACAAAACTCAGATGTGGGTGCATCTTGGAGGGTCCTTGTGACAAGCAAGAGTAATCAGGGCTCGAAACACAAAACACTTACCTGTCACTATAAATGTACTACAGGCTAAATGTGGGTGCTTATGTTTAATCCTGGTACTTGGGAGACAGACACATAAGAATCTCTAAGTTTGAGGCCAGCCTGGGTTATATAGTAAGTTCCAGATCAGTAAGGGCTACCTAATGAGACTATGTCTTTAAAAAAAAAAAATCTATTACAAGATAGTTCTTTTATACTCCACCTTGAAATGTGGAGTACAGAAGTAATTTAAAAAGCTCATCATATAAAGGTGTAAAAATTGTGACTAAAAAGCATAATTTATTAAGCTGTAATACAAATATATATCTCTCTGGTAGCAGAAAGAAGAAAATTATTTGTTTGTGATCGAAAATATGAACAGTTATCAAGTATAAATATTAAACTTCCTTTTAAAAATATAACTGCAAAAATTCCAGTTTCAGCCAAATGGCACATTAATGGCATGCATCACAAAGCAAGTTGTACAGATGTCTGTAATGTCTTCCAAACGGAACACAGACACTTCTAAAATACCAGAGTGGTAGAGGAAATATTATGAACACATTGGCATCTGAAGTTTACACTGCACATGTACTCAGCAATATTTTTACAACATACCATGTGTGGAATTCCCACGCTAGAAGATTGCAGATATCCATGATGAAAATCCTATCTGAGAGAGACAGACATATTCTCCTAACACTGACTCATCAGCTCAGTGTTTATGGTAGATGGATCCTGAAGAGAGAGGCATGTCTTTCTAAAGATCACACTGGATACCATGGTAGAAGGGACAATAACCTAAAGATGACTTGGGAGTGACTCTGTGGCATGTCACTGGGACAAACAACAGTTATGCTTTATTACAAAACACCTCCCAGAAGACCTTAAAGGACAGTTGAGGCAGACAGTGCTTTCTATGACAAATGGACTTTAATTGTGGTTGTTACCAATCTTACTTACTTATTGATTGTATGTTCGTAGAGTGCAATGTTACAATCATTTTCTTCATTCACATCTAAGTATTCAACTAGACTCTCGTGTAAGAAATCTTCAAAGTTCCTGGGAAAATATTTGTAAAAGAATTACTAAAGCACTTTGCTGCAGTACTGTATCTGACAACAAAAGACCCAGGTTCTCATTTATTCCATAATTCCATTCTCTCCTAGAGAGTATGAGTACATTAAGACATGTGAAACCCATTGTTTAGGGGTCACAAATCACTCAGATAAAAGCACTAAAGATGACACTGACTTAGAAACTGGTATGAGAGATGCAGTGTCTACATCAGCAACAAGGCTGTGAGGGCCTCTCTATGTGGAAGCATTTAATGGGGAGCAATTTACATCAAGGCTCTATAATCCTCATCATCACATGCAGGCTACTGCACATGGAATGATTGTTAACTAGTTGTTGGTATACCTGATGGGGAAGGATTAACAGACTAGAGATGAAAATATACTTTCCCTACAGTACATATCAGAGAATGTTACTGCTGATTAAAGCATGTAAGTACATATTTAAAGAGATAATTAATGTGTACTTTTGAACACTGACCTGTAACCTTGAGCCAGCTCTTCCATATGCTTGTTTGTGACTGCGGGCTTCTGTTTCTTAACAATTATGTAAGGCCTAGGAAGGGAGAAGGATTACTTATTAGAAGAAGGACGGCAGCCAGTTCTGTTTACCACTATGGAATTAGTGGGATGATACAGCTTCTTCTGGCAAAGATTGAGAACACAGAATAGTTTTTCCTGTTCAAACATGTAGGGTCTTTCTCTCTCCATTTCACCTCTCTGATACACACACACACACAGACACACACACACACACACACCTCTATTTTTTATGTGAGAATGAATTCACTACTCAGTTTTTCCTCCAAGTATCTTAAGTATCATTTGGATTTAAATAAAAAGGCAACATAGAGATCATAGTCAATTAAGTCTAAATAGGGTACAAAATCTTCATCCATATTATTAAAATTGTAAAGCACTCCCTTCATTTCCCACTGGGAATACCTTCTATACAGCAATCTCCCTTTATCCATACTTCAGTGTTTTTGTGACTTTGGTTACTTAGAGTCAACTGTGGTCTAGAAGGTTTAAATCAGGCACCCTCTGGGCAGTGTGATGAAATCCTGTAGCACCTTGCTCCAGTCTACCCTTTTCTCCAGTGTATCCACACCACACACACAGAGGCAAATAAATAAAAGTTAATAAAAAAAAAAAGCCCACTTTTACTCTACTCTAGCTCTGGGTACATAGCTCAGCTTTAGACTCCATCCACCCCAAGTTTCTCATTAAGAAGGCAATAATTTATGTGAGGCTCTCTCTCACACACACAGCACACCCAATAAGACAACAGACGACAACTAGCATCTCTTCCTAGCACAGCTGGTTGCTAGTAGTGATTATTTCTGTTTCTCTTGGTAGATGAAAGCCTCTAAGGACATAAATATTCTCCATTAGTTTTCAAGCCTCCCATTAATCTCCAAAGTGTTAGATAACTGAATTAAATCCATTTCCATGACAAGAAAAGTAAAAGCAGCTCAAAACTAAAAGCAAGGCCATTTCTTTCAAAAGTTCTCATATAAAGACTTAAATGTCTTCATAGCAACTAACCTGCACAACCGTCCTCCATCAGAGGAAATATAAACACATCGATCTGTAAGGTTTGTAGAGATAGAAACAAATTCATTGATGTAGCCTGCTCTTCGCATCAGCCGAAATGTACTGACAAGCTTTTTATGGTCTCGAATGACACCTAGGATGTTGCCTAAACAGAGAAGACATGGATAAGTCAGAAATAAAAAATAATCTGCTTTAAATTACCCAACCAGTAATAATACTGGGAAGCAATCGGTCATCACTTGGAAATAGTTACTAACATCAGAACTAGTCCCCAGGCAGAAGGAAGCAGCATAAGGGAGTGCTCAGACACAGTCTGCGGGCCTTGAAGGCTGTGTCCATCCCACAAGACACTGACTGAGCAATTTCCCAAGAGTTCACTCAGCAGTCCTTGCTGTCAGCATGGTCAGGGCGGTACCAGGTTCCCACCAGATGAGACAGGTGTCCTGGAAGAGTACTGAGAATGGTGCCATGCACCTCGTTCTGACACTACAGAACTAACCTGCAATGAAACCAAGATGCCAGCTCTCACCTCCCAGGCACCGGATTATGAGTAAACTGAGAGCCAGCTCACTATCAACTCCTGGGAAACACCATCAAGGCAGGCAGCTGACAGCCTTGCAGAGGTCCTGACCCTTCCTCCAGAACCTGTACTATAAAGGGCTAGTGACTCCCTGAGTGGAAGGAAAGCTGAAAAAAGAAGAGGTAAGTGGCCAGAGACAAGTGCACCAGACAACATGCAGCTACCAAGGCAGAGGCAGAAGAGTGAGGCACACGGCTGCCAGCCTCTGATGTAAGCAAAGGAGCAGAACGCCCTGTTCCAGCTGCTGAGCTGTAAGTGACTGAATGCTATGAAGGAAGCTGATCTGATCATTTCTGCAGAGCTGTGTGATACTCAACTAGCTGTTCAGATATCACACAAAGCTTACTCTACTAAGGATATTTTAGTAGCTTGAATAGATGGAAAGCAGTAGATGGGCCTCAGTGCTGTTCTTCATGTTCTCAGAATCTAGGGTACCACAGACAAAAGATGAAATGCTTCTGTTATCGCTGTTCTTCCTTAGATTAGAGCCAACTGGAGCCAGCTTCTCAGTCAGGGATGGCGGCTCATCTTCACTCCCCTCCCTCAGCACTGAGAACCCATCTGACGTGGACCTGTGCAAGGCATTTCCAATAGACAAGCAACCGCTCACACAGAACAGTCAGTTTCCCCAGCAGAGTCTCTGAGATGGGTACACAGACTACATGCCCAGCAAGTAAATGGCCAAAATAAAAAGAATTCAATAGCATTTCTGGAGCATTTTGTCTCATAGTCTTTTGTTTGGATATTTTCGACCACACTTTGTGTTTTTATGGGTTTTGTGTATGTGTGTCTGCATGTGTACTGTTTCTTCAGCTTTTTCTTTGCTTTTCATTTGATTTTGTTTATTCTGGTTTGTTTGTTTTCCTAAGAGACAGAAAAAGAAGCTGTAGAATTGTAAGGAGAAGGAGGTGGTGAGGATGTGGCTGGAAATGAGGAAGGGGACCATAATCAAAATATAGTGTATGGAAAATGCTTATTTTCTTTTTTAATTTGTTTGTTTGTTTTTTGTTTTTTGTTTTTAGTGTTTATTTGTCTTGGTGTTTGCCTGGAACTGGGAACTGGAACTATTGACAGTTGTGACCTATCATGTGGATGCAGGGAATCAAACTCTGGTCCTCTGAAAGAGCAGTCAGTGCTCTCAACCGTTGAGCCATCCCTCCAGCCCCAGAAAATATTTATTTTCAATAAAACAAAAGGTTTATCTATGACCATAATTAAAGTACATGTTTTAAATACAGAAACAATAGATTCCCTCTCTATTCTCAAAAGATGCTCAGCATGGTGGTTCTCAGCCTTCCTAACTCTGTGCCCATTTAATACAATTCATGTTGTGGTGACTCCCCAACAATAAAATTATTTTTGTTGCTACTTCCTAACTGTAATTTTGCTACTTATGAATCATAAATATTTGGTATACAGGATATCTGACAATCCCTCTGAAACGGTCATTTGACCCCTAAAAGAGGGTCACATGATAAGAACTACTGGCGTAGAAAACAGGTTTCTATAGCGTACTTACCATTCAGGAAGACAAGGAACACGTTTGGGTAAGAGAGTTCTTCTCCACATAATAAATTCACATCTTCTACTCCCAAGTTACCAGCTAACTTAATGATGGGTCCATCTTCCATGTCGGTTGTGATATGTGTCATCAGGGCCAAGTTCTTAACCAAACCACAGGCCTAACAAAGGACAGACAGTCACTTCTAAGAACGAACATTAGTCGGGGGCTGGAGAGATGGCTCAGTGGTTAAGAGCACCGTCTGCTCTTCCAGAGGACCCGGGTTCGATTCCCAGCACCCACATGGCAGCTAACAACTGTCTGTAGTTCCAGTTCCAGGCAAACACCAAGGCAAATAAATAAAATAAATAAATAAAGTTTTAAAAAAAAGAACGAACATTAGTCACACAAAGTACAGCGTTCAGCACTTTGCTGGTGACAATACAAAAGGGACACTTGGGAACACACACACACACACACACACACACACACACACACGCACACGCACACGCGCGCGCACGCACGCACGAACACATCCCTCCCTCAAAGAAACAACCTTATCTTTAGAATGTGTATACTCTTTAACCTGAAGAATTTATCCTCAGATAACAAGAAAAGACATTGTCCTAGATAGCTCATTGTCACCCTGACACAGCTAGAGTTATGTGAGAAGAGGGAACCATAATTGAGAAACATTCCTCCCTATGACTGGCCTTCAGGCAAGTCGTTTTCATTAGTGAGTGATGTGGGACAGCCCAGTCCACTGTGGGTGCTCATGGCATGTATAAGGAAGCAGCCCAGCAAAGCAGAAGGAGCAAGCCAGTAACCAGTCCTCCAAGGCCCCTGTTTTAGATCCTGCCCTAACTTTCTTCAGAGATGGAGTGTGACCTGCAAGTGTAAGCCACATAAACCCTTTCTTCTCCAAGATGCTTATGATAATGGCATTTTATCACGCAATAGAGACCCTAACTAAAACAGAAATTGGTACCAGGTCAATGGATATTATTGTGACAGACCAGATAGTGCTTTTTTTTTTTTTTTTTTAAATTGTGGTGGCATTTGAACTTTGGGGTGGAAAAGCTATTGAGTGCTCAGAGCTCAGTGGGCTGTTCAGTGGAGACTTGGAAGAAGCCCGAGATTGATGGAGATTCGTGAGGTCTCAGACTGAGGTTTGCCAACTCTTAAGAACTCTGCTGGGACTACTCAATATTTTGAACTAAGAACCATTAAAGGGGAAACCTTTGCTTTTCAGAGAAAACTGACATTGGTCAGCTGGAGCTAAATAATCAACAGTGGCTAAGAAGAGCCCATCACCATCATTGAGAATAGCAAATCTAAGCATATTCCCTCAGGGTAGGTACACAGCAGCCGTGGTCAAGAGGGAGCCAGGCTGGACCTTGTGCTGGCAGCCAAACCTGATGTGAAAGAGGTTCCCAGGTGGAACCAGTTTTAAAGGCATGAAAGGATCACGAAGAATGGTTGAAGTTTGGCTCTGTGAAAGGCCAGTAGAGGCCACTGGTGGATGTGCAGCCTCAGTTGAAGTAGATACCCCAAGAATGATGGGGTTACAGAGAGAAGCTGAGACTTGGCACCATGTTTCAGGGTCAGAGTCCTTGAAAAGAGGCCAAGAGAGGCTTCTCGTGAGGTTCAGCCACTTCACAGCAATAACAACCCTAACTAAGATACACTAAAAATAAATTTAGCTATGGATGTTGGCTAAAACAATCTCTGGGAAAATTAAGTACTTCAAAGTTCATGATGTGTATATCTGGAAGCTATGCAAGTTTAATGTGAATTTCCTTACAGTTTAAGATAAATTAAATTTTTCTAAAAACCACAGCCTGTTTGGACATGTAATTTTCACCTCTTATGAGTCCTAACAAATTTCTATACTTTGAAGCCTGCACCTTTTTCACTTGTTATGAACTCATTTTTTCATTCATTGTATATTTATGGGGCTTCCACTGTAAGAACCTGAAGATACAGTGGTGGCCCACCCTTCCTCCATCACCTGGAGATGATACAGTGGTGGCCTGCGCTTCCTCCATTAGTTTATGACTCAAAAGGAATAGAATCAGGTGACACTAACAACAGTATCATGAGAGAGTCTGGGGCTGGAGAGATGCAGAGGATCTAAGTGTGGCTCCTAACACTTACACTGGGCAGCTTACAACAGCTTCTAGTTCTAGGGGCTATAAAATGCCCTTGCTGGTCTCTGTACCTGAATACAAGTGGTGCACATACTTAGCCACACACATACACCTACTAATTATTGTATTTTTAGTCTATAAAAATGATCCAAGGAACAGAGGACACGGTGAGGCTAACTAATTAAACCTTGGCAAATCTAATGATTTGGTATTTAGGTAATGGTTTGTGCTTTCCATATATTCAGAGTTACTGCAGGTCTTTGATTGTATGTTCTAAGTTGTCTACAACTGTCTATAGGCTCCTTTAGGCACAACTAAAGAAATCAAGAAACTACTCAAAGATCATTCTGAGCATCAAATGTGATGACTCTCTCAGTTGTCCACATCATAATCAACTCCTCATTGCATGGTTTGGTTCTTAGGATAAAATGAGAAAGAAAAATGAATCTCTTTAGGTAAGATACTGAATCAAAGGCTCCTGGCTTTGGAATAATGCAATAAAATCTTGGCAAACTACATCTTTTTTTTTTTTTTTTTTTTTTTGCCTTATAATCAGTTAATCAAAACAGAAAAAATAACCTAGTGCATCCAGAAGAACCCAGAACCCCAACAAGTATGACCTCTGACCCCATAGAGACTCCCATGGTGCCTTACCTCTCCTTCAGGTGTGTCAGAGGGACAGAGCATTCCCCACTGAGATGGCTGGAGAGAACGAGGGCCACTCACTTTTCTTGTTTTTTCAAACTGGGAAGAGATTCTTGTCATCATGCCAAGTGCAGAAATATACGACAAACGAGACAGCACCTGGGTCACACCCTGGCGGTCCATTTTAAATCTCTTTAGAGACCAATTTCCCTGTAGACAGATGAAGTACACGAGATGATTTGTAACCTTTTCATAAACTGAGAAGTTAATTATGATAAACTTATAGTAACTGCCTGTTAATGCACACACAGCCATGCTATAACTGTAGAAACCACAATGATATGACCAAAGTCAAACTTCGGCCAGATGATTTGCTGGGGTTTTCTAGGCACAGAATGAGGTCACACTGTGGCTAGTAACCAGCTCTGAATACTGATCACGGGAGAGTCACCTGTCTTGGGCTGCAGCGTTTGCTGCCCAGAGGATTCTACAGAGAGCAGGAAAAGAACCAGTGAAGTAAAAGTCAAAGGGAGTCTCATGCTCAACTGTTATTTAGATGTCTCCAAAAGTAGTGTTAAGACAAATATAAGCACATAGAAAATGACTCCAACAGTGGTTTAATGAGAGATAATCATCTGTACTTTCTTAATCTACACTCAAGGAATATGAAATTACACATTTTAGTCTATCTTGACTTCCCCCTTTTTTAATGTTGGGGGGGGTCAAACCCAGGGCTTGCAAATGCTAAGATGCTCTACCCTGAGCTGTATCTTCAGTCCTAAACTATACATTACTTACATTAAGAAATACTATGTTGTCAAATCAAGAAATACTTCTGAGGTCAAATCAATATCCAAACAGATTTATGTCATTAGTGTAAAGATACTATAATGATGAGCTCTGTTACTCTGTATGCTAATGTGAAATATTAATAAAAATTGACTTATGTGAGTAAATCTTCACCGCTGTTATATGTCAGATTTTAAATGTAATTTTTGTTTATATTAGTTGTATACATTAAATGTTATTCTCTGAAACATGAATACATAGTAATGTGAAAGAAAGCATGCATCAAAAAAGCAAAGTAAAAAATCTCAAAAACTGTTTGATCAAATATCCTCATGACTTCACAGAACATCTGTACGTCAGGGGGTTCCACTTCCTCTTCAAGAACCAGATCAAAGTTATGAATATTTTCTTGAGAAAAACTTACAGAGGACAATTAGCATAAACTTCTGAATTTGATTTCAGGACAGCATTTGTGGAGCCAAGCTTTAGGAGCCTTAACAAAGAAAAATTAGTGGGTTTATAGGTGCTTTCAACTTTGCTAATGTTGCAACCCTTTAATACAGTCTTCATGTTGTGGTGGCCCCAAGTCATAAAATTACTTTCATTGCTACTTTATAACTATAATTTTGCTAATATTATGAATCATCATGTAAATATTTTCAGAGACAGAAAGTTGCCAAAGGGGTCATCACCCATAGGTTGAGAACCACTGTTTTTGGCGCTCAAATACAGTTTACATTAAACTATAACTTCAGGGAATCTCCCTGAAGAGTTAAATTTTTGATTTGTTAAATTCCAAATTTATTTTTTGTGATTCTTCCATTTTTTGACAGTTTGGACAAATGCAAAATTCTAGACATAAGATTCTACCCCTTCAAAGCCAAGAGCAAGTAAACAGGCATCCCACTGATTGCTGTGTGCTCAGTGGGCTCCTTTTATTCTTGGGATGAGACTTATGCCCAGAGGGTTAGAGTAAATAAGATAAATCTTCAGCAGAGAGCTAAATGAAGCAGTCTGACTTCAAATAGGAAGTAGAGGGGGATGAAACTGAGAGAATTCTGCAGGAGCAAAGAAACAAAACAACAGAGAAGGGGAGAGAAACTTTGCACAGAGATGCTAACTTGGCGAGCTCTCTTGGTGGGACCACTCTACGGTCACCTCAGATGGGACACAGCTGCCACAAGGCCTGGTGCTTCCTGATTAGCAGGTGGCTGAGTTACTACTACAAGAGCAGAGTCAGGAGAAAGAGTAGCTCTTCTTCAGACAACGCAGATATTGCAGGCCTTCTGCCTCAGAACTTAGACCAAGGAGGTTAATGTGCCCACAGACAGAATGGGCTGCGCCTGTAGTCAGCTGTAACTTGCGCTATAAAGCTGTCCACACAGACCCACAAAAGTCTCTGAAGCTGTGCAGTGAAGGAAGTCTGCACTATTGTTTAATGATTATGGGACTCAGTGTTAGGCCACAATGTTCTTTGTTGGGGGCAAAATCCATCCATAAAACTAATTGTGTGTCTGGAATATCATATGTGAAGCAGATTTGATCAGACAGACTTATAGTTGCTTAGCTTTTAAAAAGGGAGTAGATACCTATCTGATAACCTTCTGTGAATAGCCCAACCCTGAATACATAGCAGCTGCAGGGGGGATGGGTTCACAGCCCAGAAAGGAATAGCTGATGGTTCTCTAAAGAATATGAACCCTACTGTTAAATAAAACATCTTTGTAATGCTTTGGACAAAAGCTGCCAAATAAGAAATCTGCCTGATATATGTCAATTTCCTTACAGAAAAAAATAGAAGAAGGCATTCATAGAAGAAGTTAAACCAAGGGATTTCTCTTCTCCTTGCAAGTACATTTTTCATGGTGCTGTCATCTATCAGGCACTATAATATAGCAGTGGAGTTGTACAGCAGTGCTTCCTAATCTATGGGGACTGCGGGGCTATGCTCTGATACACTGTAACTACTTGTCACTGTAAATATTGATTTAATAAAATGCTGACTGTCCAGAAGCTAAGCAGACAGGAAGTACAGGTACGGGGGACCAGAAAAGGAGAAAGAGGAAAAACAGAGAGACACCTGCCAAGTACAGAGGAAGCAAGATGAGAATGCTGCAATGAGAAAATGTAGCAAATCACATGGCTAAGCATAGATAGAATAATGGGCTAACTTAAAGTGGAGGGGTTAGCAAGTAATAAGCCTGAGCAATAGGCCAGTTTGTAATTAATACAAGCTTTTGCATCATTATTTGGGTCTAAATGGCTGTGGGACTGGCCAGGTGGGACAGAGAAACTTCTGACTGTATGGGACTTGTTCAAGGTCCCAGGGGATGCAAGAAGTCCAGAATCCTATAATCACATGATGTTTTCTTGACATACCCACGATAAAGTTTAATTTGTGAATTTAAGCAAAAAAATAATTAACTAATAAAAAGTAGGAAAACTATAATACAATAAAAGTTATTAGAATTTTTGAATTACTTTTGAAATCACAGTAGCAGTTCACCGTGGCTAAATGACTCCATACCTGAATGAGACAGGATGGCTACAGGGGGGGCTACATTAACCGAGTCTCTATTGAGAACACTGAAACTTTACACTAACGTTCAGAGAGAACCTGTGATCTTCTTACTTTTTTTTTCTGTAAATATATCGTGTATGATCTCTATCTCTGCCACACAGGCTCCCAGGATCTTTTCCATTTCTAGTCTATTTGAATTCACAAACTGCAAAGAAGGCTGGAGACTCACAGTGGAGATGGCATTCACCATGCCGTTGGTGATCTGGTCTTGGCGCATGTGTTTTACGACATCAAACTGGGCTGCTCTTTGTTTAGGAATCACTTGATCTGCAATCTTCTTCATTTCTGAATTAAATTTTTTGAACAAATCTTCAAAAAGCAGAGATAAGAGCTAGAAGAAAAGGACACAGTGATTAAGCTTAGGTCTCAATTATAGCTGTTTTAGGAAAAACAAATTTTAAATCTGAAAACTATATTTTTGTAAAAATTCAACTTAATGGATATATAGCAAACTTTGATGGATATATGTCAAATTCCATGTAGAAATGTTGAACGAGAGCAAAGGTGATATCAACTTGGCAATCAGAGATACTTAATTAAGAATACTCTCAGATTTTTAGGTTTCACTGACCAATTTTAATTTACAAAGAAAGCACTGATATCTGACAAGGTAAAGCTTCTGATTCAGTAGATCTAAGGGAAAACACAGTAATGTATTTCTAACAAGTCACTTTGGTGGTGACTTGTTAGACGAGCACTTTGAGAATTGGTTTCCTATTGAACACTGCATTTAGCTGTATGAAGACATTATCGGGATCAGCTATAACTGATATGTATATATGTGTGTGTATACATCTATACATACATTCATACAAACAATACTAATGAAATAAAAACTAGTACAAAGTCATGGCAAAACCTGAAAAACACAAAAACACCCAAAGAAAGAAATCACAGATTGAGTCATGTCTGTATTTCCTATTAGAGAGCTCCAGAGTCCAGCATAACTAGACTATATTGTCTCAGAAGGCCCAGTCGGGTAGTAAGACAAAAACAGGGCACTGTGAAAGAAATAATCCCGAACCCTACAGACTTCTTCAAGGCCAACTGTGGGGGATCCTGGGAGTTTAGAGTTCTTCAGTCTTCAACATAGGAAACACCAGCACTCACAAAATTTTTCTTTCCCCATGATTTGCGCATATAAGAGGAGAGAGAAAGACACCTTTGTTGGAACAAAGGCAACTGAACTCTTCTAATTCCCTGGAAGTAGAAGACAAATCTCTAAGCAGCTGGCGGAGGGTCATAACCCTCCTGATTAGCATGTCTAGGAGGCAAGAATACCTGAGCTCAAACAGGGCATATAGGCACAGCTGCCTGCCTGTGTGGAGTGGAGAAGGAAATCTTCCTGCCACTCACAAGCCTTGCACCTAGAAACAACGAACAGCAGACTACCACTACAGGAGGGCCGACAGACTTTCTGGTCACTGATGGCAAGAAAAGATGGAGGACTGTGCTAGGCCAAAGATCGTTGCATGGCTAGACAGCAGGGGCCCAGGCCATAGGGAAGGGGCTAGAATAGACAGCTTCCCTTCATGAAACCGGGGTCAAGGAAGAATACATCTTCACACTGCTGCTCAACACAGCAGGGGAGGTGGTATTTAGTTCAACAAGGCAAAGGAGAGAGGGAAGCCATAAAGCTGTCTTTTTACTTGAAGATTAACAACTCAAGACGATCTAAAAGAAACTGCATTATGAAAAGGTGCATTTAGCAAGCATTTAAGATACAAGTCCAATAAACAAAAAGCAACTAACCAAGAGAAATAACTGAAACTCTCACTAGGAGAGATGCAACACAGCCATGGAATAGATGACTAAACTTATTTCTCTCCAAATTGTCCTACAGACTAAAATGCAATCTCATTCAAAATCCACTCTCACTTATTTGATTATTCATTTGTAAAGAAAAAAAAAGAGAAGCCTGTGATAGATTTGCTCTGCCCATGACCTTGGGCTACCTGGCCTCATGGAGGTGGTGCTCCTTGCCTGCCTAACCTCTCTCTTAAAAGGAAAGAGGGAGGGGGTAGTGCTCTTTCTTGAATGTGAAAGGCTTGGTGACCTGGTCTGAAGCTTTCCCCATTTTTCCTTGGGAGACAGCCTTGATTCATTTTTGCATTTCTGAGTGTGTGATTCCCCATTTCCTCCTTTAAGAAATAAGCCTTCGGAGACCCGGTGCTCTTTGAGGAGTCCCAGGGCACTCTGGAGCAGGGGCAGCTGAACTGTGCCCCTGGCCACACCCACAGCGCCTGCTGAGGGAATCTGCAGGGCTCCAGACTACGACCTTGAACTGAGCAAACCAACAACTGCAGGGGTCTCTGAAAGACAGAATCAAACCCTGACCAGAGAGGTGACAGGTGACACACAAACCCAAGTCCCACAACTGACCAGGACCCATCTAATCGTGAACCACTGAAGCCATGGGCAAACATCAGTGCAAGAAATTACATAATAATACAAAGGACAACATGGTAACTCCAGAAGGGAGTGGCGATCTTACAAATACAAGACCTGAACTGAGCAATGAAGAGGAAACAGAAGGAAGCAACACCAAAAATTCCTTTTTGATGATCATCGAAGCTCTAAAAGAAGATATGAAAAAAA
>PVIH01023935.1:0-23802 GCA_004025045.1 Sigmodon hispidus
AGAGAGAGAGAGAGAGAGAAGTGTTGCACGAATTCTGCTTGTATTAAAAGAAACTCAGAACCAGATATCAGGGAAAGGCTGAAATATCAAAAAGAGGAAACAACACAGCCAAATCTCACCCAGCTGTCTTCCAGCTTCCTCGCCTTCCTCCTTGTCACGTTTAATGCCCAATATATCTTCCTACACCTGCCTTAAATACCTTCTAAACCCAGCTGTATCACATCCAGGTTAAGAGTAAAGGTGTGGGCTACTAGTATTTGATAGCTATCCTTGAACTCAAAGAAACACAGAAAGATCTCTATCTCTGGAGTTATGGAATTAAAGGCAAGGCACCACCACTGCCTATCTGGGAGCCTGGAACTCCCTCTGTAAACCAAGCTGGCCTCAAACTCAGATCTGCTGAGATTAAAGGTGCAGGTAACCATGCCTGGTCTTTCCCCATGCTGGAATTAAAGGTGTGAGTTCCCATTCTCTGATCCTCCTGGATTGACTTTGGTAAATTTCTTCTCCAATATTCCAGACTGGTTTTATTAAATATATTACATCACCATAGAGAAGAAAGAGAGTTTACCACTTTTCCTCTCATTACAACCTTGTTTTCTTCTCAGAGTTTGCAAATCTCTGTCTTCTATCTATCACTAGGCAATCTTTCAATATTTCATATATCCTTTATATCTTATGAGAATAATTTGTTCATAGTATATGAAAGACAGCCCTGAGTGATTATTATGATATTCAAGGTTTTGTAATAAACTTACTAATTTCTTTGCAGATATTGGGTGCATTTTTCCTGCTTTATGTTATACAAAATCTCCAATAACAAAAACGATGAAAGTGCATTAAGATGATCTCAAAATGTCAGTTTCTGTAACTCCACAACTTTAGTTTTTTTCCTGAGAAATGACTGTGACAAAATGGCTATAGTCTACTTTTATTGGATGCCATTACACCCATCTTTGGCCTTCCCAGATTTGCTGGGAAGAGGAGATATTGCCTCTTGCTGTGTTGTAACAAAACCCAGTTTCCCAGATGCATACAAGAATCCAAGTTATAGGTGACATCTGCTGCTTCAGTGCCTTTAGGTTGAAGTCTCTCTCATTCATGAGGCAATTAATCATGTGCTGCCCAAGACATTATGATTATCTTATATACTTCTCAAAAATGATATAGAGACTGACTTTCCCAATGAGAAAAAAGGAAACTAAGAATCTTAGATTTACTAGATTCAAATTCCATATTTGTGAAAAATATTAAATTTTTCCTTTTTTTAGGTCTAAATTCCTTCCTGTACAAATAGGGAAAGGAGGGTATGGAGTGTGGTAAGGTTTATACTATGGATTATTTAGCTTTGTTGTTCTTGATATCATATATATATATGAACCAGAAAGTGAACAACTAGATGGATATATGTATATATAATTCATTTTTGTTCATGGTGCCATGCTCACACTCATGTATGTGTTTTAGAGTATATTACTAAGGATACATTCAGTACATATTTGGCTTTAACTCTATTTCCAGTATTTTATAGTTAATGTTTCCATGCAATAGTGAAAAAACAGTTTGTTTTCTTTCCAACTGTTCTCTTCTATGTCACTAGCTTAGGGAAAAATAATATGTACTAGATAGAAAACCAATCCATTCCCATTTGATTTAATTTCATCCCTTTTATGTTGTAAAAAAGCAGGAGAGTTCAATGCTGGATTTGAAGTACATGTGATTTTTTGACATTTTCCATTTTTTAAAAAGCTATCCAATGCCAGTAATAGCTACTACCTCTTTCCTCCCATTTGTATTATTTTATTAATAATTGTTCATACTTGTCTAAGGCTTGTTTTTGAATTCCTTTGTTTTGAGGGTACATATTTATTTTTCTAATTATAAGAGTAATATAACTGCATTATAAAACTGCAGCAAATAAAGGAGAGAAAAATAACACCTCTAACTGGAAAGCTCTAATATGGGTACTATTATCATTCTGATGTATTTTCCTTTCAATTTGTTTTACTTGTTCACAGATTTTAAAAATATATATATTATTTTAATTTTTCTCTTGCTTTTTTTCCTCACTATAGAAATGCATTTTATTACCTAGTTTTTGAAAACATTCTTTTAATAGAAAAAATTATGTAACAATAAAATCTGATATAAAAAGATATAAAGAAACAGTTCTTACCCATTAGCTTCATATAGCATTTAAAATTGTTTTGAGGTTAATCATCTCCCATTTATACTTGTATGTATTTTTGTGGTTTTATAAGACTTATTTGCCTTTGATTTAAAATGTGTATTTTTTCATATTCCTCTTTAGCTTTACTAGAAAACCTAAAATCAAGCCAATAAAACGAAATGGAAAGACACTATAAGCCTTACTAAATATATTCATGATACTATGTCATATTTTTTGTAGCTACATATTTTTAGTTATATTTTCATATTGTAGGCACTGATTACATAGTATTTCAGTATTAACTTTTCACATTTCCTTAAAGATTAAACTTCCTCACAGTATTATACAAACTGTATAAAGACTGCTTCCATAAAAATTAATGAAACATCTTAATCTGAATATAAGTATGTCCTCTAACTCTTGGACCATGAATTACATTTGCTTTTTTGCTTTCATGAAACACTTTAAGTCAGGCTTTATACTTAAATAAACTATTGACTTAACAACAAGATCTTTAAAATATCTGAAGCATACTATAACATCTTATGAGTATATAATAACTGTATCACAGATGCACATAGTCTTTATAATAATCATTTAAAATATAAATATAAGAAAAAATACTATGGAAACATTTGAAAAACAAAGCTCATGTAGAAGAATACAAATAGATCCAAACCTATCACCCTGCACAAAACTCAAATCCAAGTGGATCAAAGACCTCAACATAAACCCAGCTACACTGAATCTGATAGAAAAGGAAGTGGGAAATATCTTTGAATGCATTGGCACAGGTGACCCCTTCTTAAATATAACACTAGTAGCACAGACACTAAGGAAAACAGTGAATAAACGGAACCTTGTTAAATTGCAAAGCTTCTGTAAGGCAAAGAACATGATCCATAAGACGAAATGACAGCCTAAAGAATGGGAAAAGATCTTCGCTAACCCCATCAATATCTGACAGAGGACTGATCTCTAAAATATATAGAGAACTCAGAAAACTAGGGGCCAAGAAAACAAAATAATCCAATTAAAAATGGGGCTCAGAGCTAAAAAGTGAATTATAAACAGAGGAATTCCAAATGGATCAAAGACACTTAAAGAATTGCTCAACATATTCAGCCATCAGAGAAAGGAAAACTGAAGCAACTCTGAGATGACATGTTATACATGTCACAATGGCTAAAATCAAAAACTCAGATGAAAGCCTATGCTGGATGGAATGTGGAACAAGGGGAAGACTTCTCCATTCCTCTTGGGAGAGTAAACTTGTACAGCCACTTTGGAAATCAGTATGGGAGCTCCTCAGAAAACTGGAAATCAATATACTCAATGATCTATCAATGCCACTGATACCCAAAAGATGCACATTCATACCCCAAGGGCATTATCTCAACTATGTTTATAGCCACATTTTTCATAATATCCAGAACCAGGAAACAGCCTAGATGCCCCTCAACTGAAGAATGGATTAAACAATTGTGACACATTTACACAATGGAGTACTACTCAGAAGTATATATATATATATATATATATATATATATATGTGCATCCTGAAATTTGCAGGCAAAATAGATGAATCTGGAGAGTATCATCCTCAGTGAGGTAACAGAAAGATAGGCATGATATGTATTTGCTTATAAGTGCATTTTAGACATAAAGCAAAGGATAACCAGGCTACAATCCACAATTCTGTAGCAGCTAGTTAACAGAAGGTATGTAAGAGAAACACGCATGGATTCCCATGGGAAGAGGAAATAGAGAAGATCTGAGTAAATTGGAATCATAAGGGGGAGTGGGCAAGGGGAGGTAGAATCAAATCATGAGAGAAAGAGATGGTTGTATGGGAGGAGCAACAAAGAGGGAGAACAAAGAAATGAATATCTTGATAGAGGGAGCCACTGTAATGTTAGAAAGAAACCTGTTGCTAAGGAAACCTCCAAGAACCCATAATATGTCCCTGGCTAGGGACTCCAACAATAGTGGAGAGGTTGCTTAAAAAGGGCTTCCCCTATAATCAAATGAATGACCACTCTGTCATTATAGAAGCTTCGTTCATCAATAGATGGAAGCAGAAGCAGAGGTCCATATCTAAACACCAGGTCAAGATTCCAGTCCAGTTGAAGAGAGGGAGGAGAGAATATATGAACAAAGGGATCAGGATTATGTGGAGAAGACTCACACACATTGCTGACCAGAGCTATTGGGACTGACTCTGAAATAATTGCTGAGGGACCTTCATAGAAAGGGACTAAACCCTCCAAAGGTAGATGATAGTCAACCGATATAGCCAGTTTGTGGAGCCTTTTGCAGTAAGATCAGACTATGTTTCTGGTGCATGAACTGGCATCTCAGTGCCTATTCCCTACAGAGGAACACCTAACCCAGTGTTAATACTAGATGAGGGACTCGGACTTACCTCAACTGGATATGCCATACTGAACTGACCCACCTTGGGACTCCTTGCCATCCTTGGGGAATGATGGGGGGATATGGTGGGGGAAGGATGAGGAAGGACTTGAGGGAGGGAAAGAAGGGAAGCAGTAGTAGATATGGAAAAAAAATTTTAAATAAATAAAAAAAAACCCATGTCCTCACTAGCCACAGGAAGGAATGATATCCTTCCTTTTACAAGGCTGTTTGGTTACCATCAGGATATAAATGTCACTATTGAATGTTTAGGAATATTTTTTCATTCTGGTAATTGTATTCATTTGTAGTTGTCACAGGTAGGAAAGACAATTCATTGTCTTTTCTTTTTTGTCAACATGCATATCATCTTTCAGTACTAGAAATGCTGGTTCTCAGAGATCAAGCTTACCAAACAGGTCCATAGTACAATTTTAGAAGAAGCCGATACAATTTTCCATTTATTATGTGGTATGCTATTTTTTCTTTTTTAACTAATTAATTTTCCACACAATATATTTTGATCATATTTGTTCCTCTCTTAAATGCTCCCAGAATTTTCCCCACTACCCTACACAACCAATATCATTTTTCTAGTCTCTCTTTAAAAACATAAGTCAAAAACCCCCAAAACAAAAAAAGCAAACCAAAACAACACACACACACAAACACACACACACACACACACACACACACACACACACAAGATTTTATTTTGTGTTTGTGCTAGCCAACTACTGGGCATTCATCCTGCCCTGTTGTGTGATTGGAGAAAACTTTTTTCCTTGTAGGTATCACTTGCAAATAGCTTCTTATTTAGGGGGTGGTTGCTGTGTGATACATGCCTTGTACATGCTGTTATAGTATATGAGTTCTTATGTGTATCAGTCTAGTTTTATTAGTAAAATGCTCTTTCCTCTAAATCAGCCACTGCCTCTTGCTTACAATTTTTCTGCCTCCTCTTCTGCATAAATCTGAGACTTCAGAGGAGGGAGTTAAAATTTTTTTAATTTTGGATGAGTGTTCCAGTATGTCACTCTATGCATAATTTCCAGTTTTGGGTCTCTGTGTTAAATTTATATCTGGTAGAAGAAGACACTTCTCTGATGAGGACTGAACGATGTGGTGCACTGATATATGGGCATAGCAATTTATTATCAGGAGCCATTTATTGCTATGTTCCTTTTCTTGAGACAGAATATCTCTGTGTAGCTCTGGATGTGCTGGAACTTCCTCTGTAGACCAGGCTGTCCTCTAACTTACAGAGATCCACCTGCCTCTGCCTCTTGGGTACTGGGATTACAGGAATCCATCTGGATGCTGTTCCTTTAGTAGAATAATAGTAGTAGATTTTACCTTATGGTCCATGATCAATCTAGTCTCAAGTTCTTTGTGTTTTTAGCTGGGTTAGAATGATGATTGATACTCTACCTTGGTAGCTTACATAGCACTTTCTGATGGTAAGACAGCTCTGATGTCAGGACAGTCAGTCCTTAGGTAGAAGGCCTCCATGCTAGTTTCAACTTGATTCTTCCAAGTCCTAAGCCTGAAGTGTGTGGTATCTTCATCAATAGAGTTTTGTGCAATCCCAAGCGGTCAAGCCTGAACACATGTACATATAAGTAAAGATAAATGGACTCAGAAGGTTATTTATAAATGTGTATATATATGCATTTGTATAAATGTATATACATGCAAAATAATAATTTGAAAGGAGATCATGTTATTTTGGAGATGGCATGGGAAGTGTTGAAAGGAGAGAGGGTGGGTCAGAATTGATGTAATACTATACTCGTATGAATGTCTCAAAAATAAGATTATAAATAAATATATAATAGAACACAAGCTTGTATGAGTAAAGACGGGAGTGAATATGGGAGGTACTTGGGGAAGATTGCAAATATACTTAAAATTAATTCCATGAAATTCTCAAAAAATGTAATAAAAATGAGAAAAACCACCTATGTTGCCAAAAGGAGCATTTATGATTTTTAAACAAAACACAAGATAAGAAACCTTTTTGGTCATATGTCATTCCTCATATCTTCCTACAATTTGCATTAATATTATTTTATTAATTACATTTGAAAGATAGTTTGAACAGTAGAATATCATCATTTTTTAATATATCTTTTCCAGTTTCTTTTTGTGAGATGATTCTATCATTTTGCTCAATGGTCAGCAACTTACATAACACTTTATTTCCTTCTACATTCTTGTCAGCTTTGAGTTTATTTTTCTTTCATTTCTGGATAAGAGAATGTGTCACTCACTCTCTGCATTCTTTATTCTACTGTAGCTCAAACACCTTAAGAATTATAGCTGAAGAAAACATTTATCTCAGGTATTTGTAAAGAAACCACTCTACTTAAACTTATCCTGTTAGGAACAAATAAATAAAACCATGGATGTTGTCAGATATCAAAACTCCCTTCTTTTTCTCATATGACCATGCTATCATCTCTTTATTCTTATTGTTGTATTGAACTCAAGAGTTAGCTATTTAACTAATACCTACTCTGAACAAAGCACTATGACTAAGCACTAGATAAATGATTCATTTTCTAGCATTTCTCCAAAACTCTATTTACTCTTTCCTCAAATCTGTATTAACTTTTACCACTGGCATGCTTTCTCCCCCACCACCAACTTCCTTATTCAGAAGAAGTATTGTGCTTGATAATTTTGTTTAGTTTCCCTTTTGCTTTCTTCAAGGCTACCCTTCCCTTTAAATAAGGCCTCCTATGGTTTGAGATGGCCTTAAATTCTTGATCTTCCTGCTTCTAATACCTGTGAGCTCAGATAATAAGTTTGAACTGCCATGCTGACATGTTTTCATCAAGTTTTAACAGTGCAAGCATATTTTACTTTTATCTTTCTAACTGTTGCTGTTTCTAAAGTTAAAGAGTAATTGATACAACATTTCTATCATTACATTTCTCATGTAAGTATAATTTACGTTTTTACCTACATGTTTTGACTTTCTCACATTCATTGCTTATAATAACTAAGTCTCATGCTCTTCTTAAAAATATATTTTGGCATTAACAGCGAGCCACAGAATTCAGTTCAGTTCATACCAAGTCAGTTTTGCCTCTGCTACAGATATGCTCAGAGGTTTTAAGAAATTTCTTTATCTTCTCCATGTCACACTTTGTGAATATTTATATAAGAAATTAGGAAAATTGGTTTATTAGACCCCTTCTTGCTTTGGTAGCCTGTGGTTTTGCTGTTCTGAATGCATTTTCTATGTAATGATTTGTAACTGTCTATCCAACTTTCCTCTTTCTCATAGTATTGGTAGGAACACTATTGCATGAGACATTTCCCACTCTCTGTACATTTTTGTATGTATTCATTCAACTTGTTTTGTTGCACGTTTTCTAGAGAGCTTAACAGAGTTCTACTGCACATTAAATTATGCACTAACCCCATTTTCCACTAGGAGACTTTTCCTAATTTTCACAGAAATAGAAAAGGCTAGTACTGGAAGGGTAATCAGAGTTTAAGGGTAATTAGTTTAGGAACTAATCGCTTGCAGTCTCAATGGTTTGGGATCAACCACCAATTCTAAAAAGATATGTAATGGTAGAAAACAGAGAAAGGAAGTTTAATCAAGGTGTCATGAAGAGGGAAAATAAAGGATTCAGTGTCCCTGAGTTTGTCTTTAGAATACTGACAAAAGCTTTAGATTTAAATTCACAAAGAATATGGGCAAGGAGGGGATGCATTATTACTAAGTAATACTGTTCAAAGTATGTTCTAGTTGATCATTGTCTCAGGTATGATTCTACATAGTGGTCTGAAGGAATTATTATCAATGACATTGCTCAGGGGAATCCATCTATTTCTTAGAATATTATTACTTCTAGTTCAGGGTGTTGCTTTTCATTGTGGATAATTGGCCCCATGAGGTGTTGGCCTGTCTTAGGTGGATTTGATTTTCATGAAATTTAAAGTGTCTGCAGATTTAGGATAACGATTTTCCTTCATGTTCAGCCTTGAAGAGAGATGAGATGGTGTCACAAATGCACTTTGTCAGAAACAGAAGAATATACTGTATCATTTCACTACGTCAGAATCTACTGAAAAATAGTAAGTTTACAAAGTTCAAAAGGTTTAATGACAGAAATCTGTCATATAATCTCACTTAAATTGGTAACTTGGTGACAGTGAAGGACCTTTATTTTATTCTAGTCTTGATTACTAATATTACACAGCAAACATATCTCTATACATATATGTGGTTTATAAAACAAATCCAAATTAAAGACTACAACAAAGTTCTAGAGATTTCAGAAGTGGTTGAAGAGGGTCTGTAATGATATGATGACCAAACAGACAAATGCCTGCAGGATGCTGCTGCTGGAGTCAGGGACTATAGCCACTGAGTTTAGCTGTGTGGTGAAAGGCCAAACTAGGTCCAAAGCAGCAAATGGAGGGTTCAGGTCCATGTTCACATAAGCCAATAAGTGGACAAGAAAGCAATTAGATAGGTCACATAAACAACAGGGGAACCATAGAGAGCTGAAGGCAATCCTTGACATAGATATAAAATTTTAAGTTTGTGTGGGACCATGCCATCATTGTACTGTTTCTGTCCATCAGTTTGTGAGATCCAGGGAAAGGAATTACACCATTTTCTCTGGGTGGTGTATTTGAAAAGATCTTGGACCTTACTTTCCTTATAGAATTTTAATATACTCTTGTGCCTCACAGTTTCTATTACCACAATAAATTTACAGGGTAATTTCCTTTCTATCCCCAAGAATAAGTCATTTATTAGCCTGTGCTGGATCGGTGATGCCTGAAAGATGGTGTAATTTCTAGATCCGCCCAAAGGCTCCAGTCACCTTTTCCTTCAAATATATTCAAGAGATGTTCTGTAAAATAGAACCTTCTGGGGCATAGCACAACAGGAAAACCACTTTTATGCTATATGAAGTAATTTAGAGAAGAGCCTGGCCTAATCTCAATTATAGACACTCTGAGAGTTCAAAATGCCTTTGCAGGGTGAATCAGGTATCTCACTCAAAGCAAAAGAGACAGATGAAAAATGAAGCCAGAGATGATGGCCTTTCTTCTTCTAGTTTCCTTTAGACACAATCAAGAAATAAGTTGTTCTAGCAAAGGTACATTTAAATGTCTTCCATAGAAGCATCATTAAAAATCCAGATTACAGATAAGACAAGTAATGCCTAGAGTATTGTTAAAGACTACACAGACTAAGAAATTTAATATTACTCAAGTACAAGTCTGATGTGATTTTATTATTGAATAAATTTGTTAATTCCTTTTCTTTTTCTTGGGAGGAAAGTCATATTTTTTCTTTTTTCATTATTATTATTATTATTATTATTATTGTGAACAAAGAAGTCACGCTTTCTAACCTTGTATATCCTTATTCAAGGTCTCTACCCCTCCCACCACATCAGGTCATTCTTTCTTCTCCACAAATCCCCATCCCATCCCTGGGCAGGCAGCAGACAGTCCCATGGTGCCACTGCCCCAATATTTCTTAGTTCAGTCCCCACTTCTGGAAGATGCAGTTTTCTCTCCCCTCCCTGAAGAGTGAGTCAGGTGTTCCTCTAGGGGGAGTGGGATCCAAGGAGTAAGTCCAGGGTGTTTCTGATCCCAAGCTGTTCAGTGGTTGTGGTTTGCAGCTTGGGCATGCTTTGCTATTTTCTTGTTTGTTTGTTTGTTTAGAGTCCACTAATGAGTGATTACATCCCCTGCTTATCTTTCTGAGTTTGTGATACCTCAGTCAGTAGGATATTCTCCAAATCCATCCATTTGACATTTTTTCTTACTGCTGAGTAGTACTCCATTGTGTAGATGTACCACAGTTCCTTCAGTTGAGGAACATCTAGGTTGTTTCCAGGTTCTTACTATTACAAATAATGCTTCTATGAACATAGTTGAGCTAATGCCTTTGGAGTGTGACTGTGCATCTTTAGGGTATACACCCAGAAGTGGTATTGCTGGGTCCTTGGGGAGATTGATTCTCAGTTTTCTGAGAAACCACCATACTGCATTCCAAAGTGGCTGAACAAGCTTACACTCCCACCAACAATGGAGGAGTGTTCCCCCTTGCTCCTCATCCTCTCCAGCATAGGCTGTCCTCTGTGTCTTTTATCTTAGCCAATCTAACAGGTGTCAGATGGTATCTCAAAGTTGTTTTGATTTGCATTTCTCTGATGGCTAAAGATGATGAGCACTTTTTCAGGTGCCTTTCAGCCATTCGTAGTTCCTCTGCTGAGAATTCCCTTTTTAGATCTGAACCCCATTTTTTGATTGGGTTATTCAAGGTTTTGGGCTCTAGATTCTTGAGCTATTTAAATATCTTAGAGATCAGTCCTCTATCATTTGCAGGGTTGGTAAAAATCTTTTCCCATTCTGTAGGCTATCGTTTTGTCCTATTGACAGTGTCCTTGGTTTTACAGAAGCTTCTTAGCTTCAGGAGATCCCACTCATTGATTGTTGTCTTAGTGTCTGTGCCACTATTTAGGAAGTGGTGGCCTGTGCCAATTAGTAGAAGTGTATTTCCCACTTTCTTTTCTATCAAGTTTAAAGTGGCTGGGTTTATATTAAGGTCTTTGATCCACTTGGATTTGAGTTTTGTGCAGGGTGACAGGCTTGGATCTATTTGCATTTTTCTACACACTTCCATCCACCTATGCCAACACCATTTGTTAAATATACAATCTTTTTTCCATTGAATATTTTGGGCCTCTTTGTCAAAGATCTGGTGTTCATAGGTTTTTAGGTTAATGTCTGGTTCCTCAATTCTATTCCATTGATCCATAAGTCTGTTTTTATGCCAGTACCAGGCTGTTTTTATTACTGTAGCTCTATAGTATAGCTTGAAGTCAGGGTTGGTGTTACCTCCTGAGGTTCTTTTGTTGAGTAAAATTGTTTTGGCAATCCTGGCTTTCCTGTTATTCCAAATGAAATTGAGTATTGTTCTTTCAAGGTCCACAAAATATTGTGTTGGGATTTTGATGGGTAGTGCATTGAATCTGTAGATTGCTTTGGTAGAATTGTCATTTTTACTATGTTAATCCTACCTATCCAGGAACATGGGAGAGCTTTCCGTTTTCTGATATCCTCTTCAATTTCTTTCTTCAGTGATTTAAAATTTTTCAGAAATAGGTCTGTTACTTTTTTGGTTATAGTTACTCCAAGGTATTTAATACTATTTGCAGCTATTATGAAGGGTAATGTTTCCCTTATTTCTTTCTCAGCTCTTCTATCTTTAGTGTATAGAAGGGCTACTGATTTCTTTGAGTTAATTTTGTATCATGCTACATTGCTGAAGGTGTTTATTAGCCATAGCAGATCCTTAGAAGAATTTTGTGGGTCACTTATGTATACAATCATATCATCTGCAAATAGAGATAGCTTCACTTCTTCTTTTCTAATTTCTATCCCCTTAATCTTTTAACTATTCTTGAAAGATACGAATATTGAAAGCAATGTGGATAATGGAGGCCTGGCTTATGAAGTTTCAGAGCAGAGTTTGTGGGTCCTTTCAAGACTCTATTGGAGCCTATGTTTTTAGGTGTAGGAATCTGTGGCTCTGGTCAAATGGGGCTGACATACTGGTTATGGGTATCAAGAGACTAGAACCAGTAAAGTGAACACTTTGTTTTACTTGAATAATTGATGCTGATGAGCTAGGGCTGAAAAATTATGGATGATTAATAAGAAAGCAGTATCATTGAGACCTGTAAATCTGGGAATATGTTGTCTGTGTCAGAAAATAGAAACTGTGATCCAGAGGTATGCAAGGTTGTACCTCCTGCTGAAAACAAAAGTTGGAAATATGTAGGAGTCTCTCAGGTACTATTGAATTTGAGGATAAGAAGGAGTCATAGAGAGTAGTTGAGATTTTGCATTTTGAGAGGATCTTCGTGAAGGCACCTTTACAATCACAACTAAAATTTTTCAAAAAATAAATTCTAACAATTCTAACAATGTAAATGACCTCTATTGTTTAATTCCTGGAGTTCAATCTTTTTTTTTTTTTTTTTTTTTTAGAAAACAAAGTTGAATTTTTCTAGTTCTGCCATGTACAACATTCAGCTTTTCTCCTAGCCTTGGGCCAGATCCATAACCTGCCTGCTGTATTTTCTCTGATTAGCATGATAGGATTTTCTGCTGCAACTTAGATGGAGTTTCTTCAATAGCCTCTCTGGAGCTACCTTCAGGGACTGTAACCCTGCCACATGGTGCCAAGATGTAGACAGAGACTGCTTGATGTTGAAGTTCTTCTTAGATCTTTCCATTTACCTACAGAATTTTTTAGCTTTTCTTTACAGCTGACTACTTTTCCATATTTTCATTATGTATTTGTTATTTGAAGGATATTTAGATTGTTTCCATTTCCTAGCTATTGTGAACAAAGCAACAAGGAACATAGCTGAGAAATTGTCTGTGGAGTCTGATGTAAAGTTCTTTAGATAAATTTCAGCAGTAGATTTAGTTTTAGTGACTGTTTTGTGTGTAAATTCTCCACAGTGATTTAGAATGGTTTGCAATCCCACCAGCAGTGACTGACTTTCCCTTTTTCCATATCCCCATGGGGCACTTGTTGTTGGTTGCTTTGTTGATCTTTGCATTCTGACAGGGATAAGATTAAATCTTAGGATTTGCTTGATTTGCATTTCTTATGAACCAGGGAATAATTTCTCTTTTGTGAACTCTATGTTCAGATGACAGGCCTATTTTTGAATAGATAATTTTTTTTACTATTTCTTGAGATCTTTACATATTGAGGATATTCATCCTTTGTCAGATGTAGAGATTGCAAAGATTGTCTCCTATGCTGTGAGCTCCTCAAAACCAAACTGATTGTTTCTTTTGTTATGAATTTTTTTTCATTTTATGAAATCTCACTTGACATTTCTTAGCTTCGGTTAAGAGTCCCATTCAAAAAGTGCTTTCCTATGCTCCTATTATATAGAGTATTGAGTATGTTTTTCCTTCTAGCAGTTTTAGTGCTTCAGGTTTCAGATTAAATTTTTTTTATTCATTTGGAGTTTGTTTTTGTTCAAAGTCATAAATTGGGTTCTATTTCATTTTCCTGCATATCGACAAGTTTTCCCAGCCCCAGTACTTGAAAATGTTTTCTTCTTTCCAGTTTGTTTTTGACATCTTTGTCCAATTTTAAATGGCTGAAGTTGCATGCACTCATGTTGGATCTTCCATTTTGTTCTACTGGTATACATATCTGTTTTTTCAAGTACCATATTCTTTTTTATTCTGTATTTGTATCTATGACCCTTTAATGTATCCTGAAATCTAGGATGACAGTCCATCCAGCATTGTCATTTTTGAGCAGGATTGTTTTGGTTATCCAGAGTGTTTTGTGCTTCCATGTGACTTTTAGAATAGCTTACATTTTTCTGTTTCTTTGAATAATTGGGTGGAGATTTTTGTTTGACTACATTAAATCTATAAGTGGCCTTTGGTAAAATGTCCATTTTCACAATATTTATTCTACCAAACTATCAACAACTCTCTTTCCATTTTTCCGGTGACTTTCACTGTCCTTTATTCAAAGGTCTAAAGTTTTGATTAAGTTTATTCCTTGTTTTTTAAATTTTCTTTGATGCCATGTTGAAAGGGTGCGCATTCATGACCTTTCTCAGAATGTTTGTTGGTGGTGTGTACAAAAGGTATTGATTTGAACAAATTGAGCTTATATACTCTCACGTTACTGAAGTTTTTGTTTCTTGAATCTTCTGGTAGAATTCTTGGGAACTCTAAATACAATCTGGCATCTGCAAATAGAAATAGTTGGGCTTCTGCTGTTCCTGTTTATACCCCTTTAACAACCTTGTTTCTCAAGCTAGGGATTAGTGCAGAATGTCAAAGAGAAGTGGGTAAAAGCCTGTCTCATTCCTAACTTCATCTGGATTGCATCAAATTTTTCTGCATTTAAGACAATGTGGCCTGTATTATGTTGAGCCATGTTCCCTAAAGACCTACGTTCTCTTGAACTTTCACTATCAATGAATGCTATATGTTTCAAGGCTCTTTCTGAATCTCTTGTGATAATCATGTGATTCTTATCTTTAAATGTGATATGGCTTATTACATTTATTGACTTGTATATGTTAAAACATCACTGCATTTCAGGGATAAAACCAGCTTGGTCATGATGGTTAATCTTTTTGATGTATGTCTTTGGGTTTTTTTTCACATAGATTATTGAGCAGTTTTAGATCCATATTCATCATGGTATTACCTTATAACTTTCTATTTTGTTGTTATTGTTGTGTCTTTACCATCTCTTCATTTTTCTCACCCTCCATCCTTTATTCCCTCGCCCCCTCCTTCCCTCTCTCTTTCCCTTCGTTTGTTTCTTTCTTCTTCTTCCTCCTCCTCCTCCTCCTCTCTCTCTTATGGACCTTCTTCTTTTTGGATACTTTTAGTAGAATTACTGGTAGATATTTTTGAAGATCTGATTGAATTTTTCTGCAAATTCATTTGCCCCCAAATTGATTTATTTCCTTTTTTAAATTTTTTTACCTTGAACACCTGTGTGTTACTATTTCAATCACCTCATTTATTAAGGGTCTTTTTAGGTTGTTAACTTCTCCTTTAGTTAACTATGGTAGTTTGCTTGGCTGAATCTAGAAATTCATGCATTTCTTTTTTGGTTTTACATCTTAATTGGTTCTGGTTTCTAGAGTAGTATTCCTTTGGGAATATTCTGTGTTTCTCCTATGTCTGCTATATAGTTTCCTAGTTCATTTTTGATTCTGGTAATTTGTGTCTCATTTTTTCTTTTTGTTATTTGAACCATGTCAACATATTTTATCTTCTCAAAGAAACTTTTCTTCAATTTGGCTATTTTTTCTCTTGTTTTCTTGGTTTATATTTTATGACTTTTTATTGTGATTTTTATTTTTTATGCTTTCAAGTGGGTTTGAATTTGATGTTTCTCCCAATATTTGAGTTGTATCATTATTCATTTATGTGTGCTTTTTCTGATTCTTTAAAAGTTGGATATTATGTCTATAATTTTCCCTTGTAGAGTGACTTTCCTTATTTTACCAAGATTTTGTTGTGTTTCATTTTCAGCTTCACTAAGTTCTAGAAAAAAATGTTCTTGACTTTTTCTTTAACCCATGTATCATTCAGTAATGAGTTGTTTGATTACAGTTACTAGAGATTTGTTTTCTGTCAATTTTAAGGTTTACTACCTTGTACATTGTATTCAGATAGGGTACATAGCATTATTTCAGTCTTTTTCAATTTGTAAAGTTGTGTTTTGAGTTCCAAGATTTGGTCTATTTTAGAAATGGCTTCAAGGGCTATTAAATGAAACATGTTCTTTGGTGTTTCGGGGGAATATAATATCTGTTAAGTGCATTTGATGTATAGTGCCAATTTATTGTGATATTTCTTTGTTCATTTTTTGTTCAGATGTTTTGGAGAAAATGGAGTATTAAAGTGGGTTTCTCTTAATTTGTGTCTTTCAATCCTGTATTACATTTTTATAAAATTGGGTAGTTGGCTAGGTTTCAAGAACCAGGTATGTTTTTTCTCATGTTGCTGGAGTCTAATTAGAGAGCTGTTTGTTACCATTAAGTAATGAGTGCATTGCTGTACCTAAAGGGTTACCATGTCATGCTGGATGTTGTGTTTTATGGGTGGCCATCATAGCTGGTTAGAACTGTTAGTTTCTTCCCTCTTTTGCAAGCTTCCTTGGTTCCTTCTCTGGTACTGTTAAAGCTAGTTCTCAAGGAGGGTGAATTTTAGCCAGTTCCAGCTCATGGGCCTCTGGGTTCTGCATCTGAATTGTATAGTGGCTTCAACAATAAGCATCTTTGTGCTATAAAAGGGAACAATATCAATATCTTGTAATGTTTTGGCAGTCCTTTGTCATCCCTATCAAATCTCAAAAGAAAAAGCTGCTCATTCATTCCTGATATTTGGGTATTTGCTAGGTGCTATTGGTCAGAGAGAACATTCTCAACCTATATGAAAAGTATATTTCATATTCTATGCTTACTTATGTGTTTTGTAGGTATTTTGGGTAGATTATTAATAATATGACTCCTTAGAGCCTTTTCAAAGACCCATACTGTTAATTTTATCTTCACTATCCTTTTTTTCCTGTATTTATCTCCCTCCCATCTCTCTAATTTAAGATGCTATTTTTCCTCAGTAAGGTCACTTGTACAATTTTGTTATCTTATTTTTGTTCCCCTACCTTCTTACCCTGGCAATGATCTCTTTTAAATATATATATATATATATTTATTTTACATCCTATCCACAGATTCACCTTCCTTGCCTCCAATTTCTTCCCCCAACCTCTTTTCCCCCAATCTACTCATCCTCTGTTTCTGTCCAGAAAGAGGTGGCTCTCCCATGGGCATCAACAAAGCATTACATATCACCTCCCCTTATATTTAGGCTAGGTAAAGCAATCTAGTATGATGAATAGTCTACCAAAGACAGGCAAAGTATTAGGAACAGCCACTGCTCCCATTGTTAGGACTCCAATAAATAGATCAAGCTACACAACTGTCACGTATGTAGAGGGCTTAGGTCAGTCCCATGTAGGCTTCTTGGCTGTTGTTTTAGACTCTGTGGTCTCCTATGAGACCAGGTTAGTTGTTTCTGTGGGTTTTCTTGTGATTTCTTTGGCCCTTCTGGCTCAGCATGATTCCTGGAGCACTAAAGCTTGTCCGTGGGTCTCTGCACTTGTCTTTATCAGTTATTACATAAAGACTCTCTGATGACAATTGAGGTAGTCACAAATCTATAAGTATTGCAGAATGTTGATAGGTATTATTACATTGACATTTTTTCTCGAGTCATGTTTGTTTATATCTTAGGTTTCTGGGCCATCCAACCTCTAGGTCATAGCAATCCATGCAGCGTCAGTGGTGTAGGCAAATTCTTGTGGCATGGGTGTCAGGCTGGACCAGTCTTTGGTTGGCCATACCCCAAATTTCTGCTCTATTATTTCCCCAGCATATCCCAGACAGGATAGACTGTAGGTCAAAGGTTGTGTGATGGGTTAGTGTCTCAATTCCTCCACTGTAAGACTTACCTCACTCATCACAGGAGGTGGCCAGTTCAGGCTACACACTCACTATTGTGAGGAGTCTTTGCTGGGATCATCCTTGTAGATTACTGGAAGTTTCTCTTGCACCAGATTTTGATCTGAACAAAAAATGCCTCCCTTTTTTATCAGTTCATTCAGTACTCTTGGTCTCCATCCACCCTCAACCTTATCCTCTGCTGTTTCTATCCACACCTGTGCCCAGTCTACTCACAAAATCTGTTCTATTTTCTCTTTCTAGGAAGATCCATGTGTCTTCTTTTGGTGACTTCTTGTTATCTAGCATCTTCAGGTCTATGAATTATAGAATGGTTATTCTTTACTTTACAGCCAATATCTACATATAAGTGAGTACATATCATATTTAAAGTTCTAGTTAGAACAATAAGACAAAAAGGAGACCAGGGGATACAGATTGGAAATGAAGAAGTCAAAGTATCACTGTGTGTAGATGATATTATATAATATCATCATATGCATATATGTATATATAAAATCAGTCTTAAAAATTCTACCAGAGAACTCTTATAGCTGAGAGACACCTTCAGATAAAAAAATCAGTAGCCTTCTTATATACAAATGACAAACAGGTTTAGAAAAAAATCAAGAAAACAACACCTTCTACAATCGCCACAAATAATATGCAATATCTTGGTGTAACTCTAACTAAGCAAATGAAAAACCTGTATGACAAGAACTTCAGATCTTTGAAGAAAGATATTGAAGAAGATATCAAAAGATGGAAAGACCATTTATACTCCTGGATTGGTAGGATTAATATAAAAATTCTAGCACCATTCTTTACAGATCTTGAAAAAACAATACTAAGCTCCATATGGAAAAACAACAAAAAAATCTGGAATAGGCAAAACAATTCTGTACAATCAAAGAATATCTAGAGGTATCACTATTCCTGCCTGATTTCAAACTGTACTTCAGAGCTGTAGGAAGTACATGGTATCGGCATTAAAACAGACACATTGATCAATGGAATTTAACTGAAGTTTCAGATATAAACTTATTGACAGCTAATTTTCAATAAAGAAAACAAAAAATATACAACGGAAAAAGGAAAGCATTTGAACAATTGTGTTATTTATTTTTTTTACATTGTGATTTCTCATACCTTTTTGCTTAATTGATCTAGGTCTTGTACTTTATCTTTTCATTCTGCATCAATTTAATCTACTTCTAAATTTTCTTTTGAGTTTTCTTGACAACAGAGTCTTGGAGTTCATGAAGTTCATGCTAGATTGCTGATTTGCTTAACCTTGTGCAGCTGCGAGTTCTGTGAATTTTGTTTGTTTTTATTTTTTTTATAGGGCATTAGTCTTATGTTCAGAAGACACTGTTCTGCCCCAAACTCCCTGATCTCTGTCTCACAGGTTTTCTATTTCCTCTTTCTATTTCAGTCCCTGAGGCTTGTGGAGTAGCATGTAATATAGATTTCCAGCTGAGAAATTTATTTTTTATTTATATTTTATTGTTAATAAAGTCTCATGTTTTATCCATGTATCCCCTTGTTCAAATGCCCTTCCCCTCCAACCTCTCCCAGTCACTCTCTTCTCCCCATCTCCTAATCTCCTCCCCGGCAAGGGCAAGAGGTCCCAAGGTCCCAAGGTGGCTTAGTTTAGCATCCACTTCAGGCAGATCCACTTTCCTCACCCCCACATCAAGACTGGCTCAAGTGTTCCTCTGGAGGGAATGCACTCCAAAGTGCCAGTTCAAGGTACTTCAGATCCCAAGCTGTTCAGTGTTTGTGGTTTGCAGCTTGGACATGCTTTGCTTTTGGTTTAAAGTCCACTAATGAGTGAATACATCCCCTGTTTATCTTTTGGATTTGTGAAACCTCACTCAGGAGGATATTCCCCATATCCATCCATTTGCCTGCAAATTTTAGGATATCATTGTTTCTTACTACTGAAAAGTACTCCATTGTGCAGATGTACCACAGCTTGTTAATCCATTCCTCAGTTGAGGGGCGTCTAAATTGTTTCTAGGTTCTTTTTTTTCTCTTTCTTTTTTTAATGAATAAAGTCACATTTTCTATCCATGTATGTCCTTATTCAAGGTCCCTTCCCCCTCCTACCCCCTTCAGTCACACTCTTTTCTCCACATCTCCCCATCTCCTCCCCAGCATGGGCAGAAGGTCCCAAGGACCCAAGGTCCCAGTATTGCTCAGTTCAGCATCCACTCCTGGCAGATCCAGTTTCCTCACCCCAACTTCAAGCCTGAGTCAAATGTTCCTCTAGAGGGAGTGGGATCCAAGTTGCCACTCCAAGGTGTTTACCCATTTATCCCCTTTCTCTCCTTCCCTTCCCCCTCCTAATCCCTCCCTGTCAGCCTTAAGCCTCCCTCCTCCCCATCCCCCACTCCTTCCCCCAAAATGGCAAAAAGTCCAAGGTAGATCAGCTCAGCATCCACTCCAGGTAAGTCCAATTTCCTCATCTTAACATCAAGAATGGATTAGGTGTTCCTCTGGATGAAATGAGCTACAGGGTGCCAGCCCTTGCACAGAAACATAGTCTCATCCTTCCCCTTGAGGCTCCACATACTGCCCATGTCAGTAGATAGTTTTCTGACTTGGAGGGCCTAGCTCCTTTTCCTGATGCTCCCCTAGTGTCTGTTCTTTTTTTTTTTCCTCTTTGCTTTCCAATTAATTTTTTTCCTTCTTTATTTTGTACAAGAAAAACAGTAAAATGAATTTAAAATGCTGATAAGTTAACAATAAGTATGAAGAAGATAAAAATCATAAGTATGACTTATCAAGGGTGATAATGCAAATAAGATTACTACACATATATTTATTTGTGTTCAGGTTTCCCTCTGAATTTTTTCTTTTTTATCCCTGTATATCCTTATTCAAGGTCCCTTCCCCCTCCCACCACATCAGGTCATTTTTTCTTCTCCATAACTCCCCATCCCCTCCCTGGGCAGGAAGCAGACAGTCCTATGATCCCACTGACCCAAAAATGCTGAGATCAGTCTCCACTTCTGGCAAATCCAGTTTTGTCCCCCCTCCTTCAAGAGTGAGTCAGGTGTTCCTATAGTTAGAGTGGGATCCGAAAGATCAGACCAGGGTGTTTCTGATCCCAAGCTGATCAGAGGTCATGGTTTGCAGGTTGGGCATGCTTGGCTTTTTTCTTGTTTGATTAGAGACCACTAATGAGAGAGTACATCCCCTGCTTATCTTTCTGAGTTTGTGATACCTCGCTCAGGAGGATATTCTCCAAATCTATCCATTTGCCTGCCAATTTTAGGATATTGTTTTTTCTTACTGCTGAGTAGTATTCCATTGGGTAGATGTACCACAGTTTGTTAATCCATTCTTCAGTAGAGGGACATCTAGGTTGTTCCCAGTTTCTTGCTATTACAAATAATGCTGCTATGAACATAGTTGAGCTAATACCTTTGGAGTGTGAATGTGCCTCTTTAGGGTATACACCCAGAAGTGGTATTGCTGGGTCCTTGGGGAGATTGATTCTCCATTTTCTGAGAAACCGTAATATAGCATTCCAAAGTGGCTGAACAAGCTTATACTCCCAACAACAATGGAGGAGTGTTCCCCTTGCTCCACATCCTCTCCAACATAGGCTGTCATCTGTGCCTTTTATCTTAGCTAATCTAACAGGTGTTAGGTGGTATCTCAAAGTTGTTTTGATTTGCATTTCTCTGATGGCTAAAGATGATGAACACTTTTTCAGGTGCCTTTCAGCCATTCGTAGTTCCTCTGCTGAGAATTCCCTTTTTAGATCTGTACCCCATTTTTTGATAGGGTTATTCAAGGTTTTGGGCTCTAGATTCTTGAGCTATTTACATATCTTAGAGATCAGTCCTTTATCGCTTGTAGGGTTCATGAAAATCTTTTCCCATTCTGTAGGCTGTCATTTTGTCCTATTGACAGTGTCCTTGGTTTTGCAGAAGTTTCCTAGCTTCAGGAGATCCCACTTATTGATTGTTGGTCTTAGTGTCTGTGTCACTGGTGTTATATTTAGGAAGTGGTCACCTGTGCCAATTCGTAGAAGTATGTTTCTCACTTTCTTTTCTATCAAGTTCAAAGTGGCTGGGTTTAAGTTGAGGTCTTTGATCCACTTGGATTTGAGTTTTGTGCAGGGTGACAAGCTCAGATCTATGTGCATTTTTCTACACACTTCCATCCACCTATGCCAACACCATTTGTTTAATATACTATCTTTTTTTTCCATTGAATGTTTTAGGCCATTATGTCAAATATCAGGTGTTCATAGGATTTTGGGTTAATGTCTGGTTTCTCAATTCTATTCCATTGGTCCACAAGTACTGGGCTGTTTTTATTACTGTAGCTCTACAGTATAGCTTGAAGTCAGGGATGGTGATACCTCCTGAGGTTCTTTTGTTGAGTAAAATTGTTTTGGCTATCCTGGCTTTCCTGTTATTCCAAATGAAATTGAGTATTGTTCTTTCAAGGTCCAAAAAATATTGTGTTGGGATTTTGATGGACAGTGCATTGAATCTGTAGATTGCCTTTGGTAGAATTACCATTTTTACTATGTTGATCCTACCAATCCAGGAACATGGGAGAGCTTTCCATTTTCTGATATCCTCTTCAATTTCTTTCTTCAGTGATTTAAAATTTTTGTCAAATAGGTCTGTTAATTCTTTGGTTATAGTTACTCCAAGGTATTTAATGCTATTTGCAGCTATTATGAAGGGTAATGTTTCCCTTATTTCTTTTTCAGCTCTTCTATCTTTAGTGTATAGAAGGGCTACTGATTTCTTTGAGTTAATCTTGTATCCTGCTACATTGCTGAAGGTGTTTATCATCTGTAGCAGTTCCTTGGAAGAATTTTGTGGGTCACTTGTGTATACAATCATATCATCTGCAAATAGAGATAGCTTCACTTCTTCTTTTCTAATTTGTATCCCCTTAATCTCTTTTGTTCCCTTATTGCTATAGCTAAAACTTCAAGAACTATATTGAATAGATAAGGGGAGAGAGGACATCCTTGTCTAGTTCCTGACTTTACTGGTATTGCTTTGAGTTTTTCTCCATTAAGTCTGATACTGGCTGTCGGCTTCTTGTAAATCGCCTTTATTATATTTAGGTATTCTTCCTGTATTCCTGATCTCTCCAGGGCTTTAATCATAAAGGAGTGTTGGATTTTGTCAAAGGCTTTTTCCACATCTAAGGATATGATCATGTGGGTTTTTTTCCTTTAGTTTGTTTATATGATGGATAACATTTACAGTTTTTTGTATGTTAAACCAGCCCTGCATTTCTGGGATGAAGCCTACTTGGTCATGGTGGATGATATCTTTTATACAATGTTGTATATGGTTTGCCAAAATTTGGTTGAGAATTTTTGCATCAATATTCATGAGGGAAATTGGTCTGTAATTCTCCTTTGTTGTGTCTTTGAGTGCCTTGGGTATTAGGGTAATTGTGGCCTCATAAAAGGAATTTGGCAATATTCCTTCAGTTTCTATTGTGTGAAATAGTTTGAGGAGTAATGGTAGTAATTCTTCTTTGAATGTCTGGTAGAATTCAGCACTGAAACCATCTGGACCAAGGCTTTTATCTTTGGGGAGGTTTTTAAAGACAGCTTCAATTTTCTTAAGGGTTATAGGCCTGTTTAGGTAATTAAATGATCTTCATTTAATTTTGGTAGATGGTACCTGTCCAGGAAGCTGTCCATTTCTTCTAGGCTTTCCATTTTTGTGGAATACAGATTTTCAAAATATGATCTGATAATTCTCTCTGTATTTCCTGGGGGTCTGTTGTTATGTCCCCCTTTTGATTTCTGATTTTGTTGATTTGAACACTCTCTCTCTGTTTTTTGATTAGTTTGGCTAAGGGCTTATCTATCTTGTTAACTTTCTCAAAGAACCAACTCTTAGATTCGTTGATTCTTTGTATTGTTCTTTTTGTTTCAATTGTATTGATTTCAGCTGTAAGTTTGATTATTTCCTGCCGTCTACTCCTTCTAGGTGAGTTTGCTTCTAATTGTTCTAAGGCTTTCAGCTGCGCTGTTAGGTCTCTAGTGTGGGATTTCTCAAGGTTTTTCATATAGGCGTCTAGCGCTATGAATTTTCCTCTTAAGACTGCTTTCATTGTGTCCCACAAGTTTGGATATGTTGTAGATTCATTTTC